>JACBFG010000017.1:1928932-1971871 GCA_013435955.1 Diaporthe sp. HANT25 | reverse complement strand
AAAAAAAAAAAAAAAAAAAAAAAAAAAAAAAAGCCCGTCCGCCATAGTCGCGAAAGCTCGTGGGCGTCTTGTCTCAGCTGGTATGTAAATAATAATCTGGCCTAACCTGCAGTGGTTGCTGAAAGCGTGCACACCAGCCTGCCAGCGATGCGCCGTCAATTAAATAGGCATTATGCGGCGTGCCCAAATACCGAGTATGGGTTCATGGCGTCCTGATTCAGCTGCGTGGTATTATCGGCTGCTTGCATCCCTCTTCCAGTCGGTTCGCCGTCCGGATATTCGCCCAGCCAGGTTTGGTTTTTGTTACCTCGGCAATGTGGTAGCAATATAAAACACATGGCAATAATCAATACACGGGGATTAATTAGACTTTGCACCTCTAGTACCACAGCGATTGGTTTTCGTTACGAAATGCATTACCGCGTCGCGAGCAGAGCAGATGAGCAGCTGAGCTCGATCCGGACGCATGGGGGGCGTACCGGAACCGGGGTCCGCCCCGGAAGGCAGCCCAGAAAGACACGAAAGAACGCGTCCTAGTCCGGGAGTGGTAGGCGAGCCCGTAATTATACACGTGCATAGCAGGCATGCCGGCAAAAGGTAGGGAGGGAAGAGGAAGGACGAGGCGGCTCTGCGCGCGCTCTCACGTGGCCGGGCCCAAGCGGTTGTGGAGCAAAGGCAGTCCCGACATTTTCTTCAGACATAATAACAAAGGGCGTAAAAAGTACATTGTGCCCCGTGCCCTCATGTGCAACTGTCTGTGTGTGCGTTGCAACCGGACACGCGAGGAGGTGAAGCCCGCACGCGGATGGACGATCAAGCCTGGCCAAATTGCGCCCTTCAATCACCGAGACATGGCGAAATGGGGGCGCGCCCGAGCCGTTGCAGGCGGTACCCACCACCGGTGAGATGCAGCAGCAAGCAACAGCAGCACATGGGAAATGCTGGGGTCCGTGAGGGAGGGGAGGAGGACGGGGCTGGGTTGACTGATGCCCGGCAAATCGAGGTGTATGTATGTGTCATGGAGAAGCAAAACTTCATCTCGAGGCTGCGACGGTGCAATTTCAGGGACTTCTCGTCACAAGAAACCGAGTGCAAGCCAGCCCACTCCCGATGCACAAAAAGTTGATCCTCGCAGGGCTCGGGCTCGACTGTGAGCGTGGAGTCGTAGCGGCCGGGGCCACTCGGTGGCTTGCGCCGCGCCCGTTTTTTCCTTCTCTTCCCTTCTTTCCTCTCGTCTCTAGTGGTCGGCACTGCGTACATTGTTTACGTGATGGGGCTGGCTGAATGGCTGACTGGCTGCCCGGCAGTGAGAGGGTGCTTGTGATGGGGAGGGCCTCATTTCGAGCCTAATTTCCGCGGGGAATGTCGGCCGAGGTGGGTACCACCCAGGCTAAACCACCCTTTCTCCACAAGGGGGCCTGGCCGCGGGCCCCTTCTGCCTCGTCGAGGAGAAGAAGCTCGGGGGGATCGTTTTAGGGCGGACGCGTCTTGGAATCGGCGGGATCGGCGAGCTAATGTCGGTCATCTCAGTTCGAGGGGGGCCTGGGGGGTTGAAGCTTCATTAGCCTCGGAGGGTGGACTGCCACGGGCAGCCCACGATGGTGGCATTTTGTATTTTGTGAGACTTGTGACAGGCTGAGGTGGTATGGGTGGCTTGCTTGTGTCGCGGCAGGACCAGGACTCAGCGCGCCAGGTGACTTGATGGATTCTGATAGTTTGGACGGGCGGGCGGGCTCAATCAAAGTGATGGAACCAATGCAGTCATGACAGCCGTTGTGAAGACTGGAGGAGCGGGGGTTTTTGGCCCGGGATGCAACTCTGAAATCTTGCCCGATCCAGGTTCAAGCCTGGAATGCTGAAGCATGGGCCCCGAGAGCCCAGCCAGTCTGTCAGTCAGCCAGCCCGTGGAAAGTTGGACGGGCGTTGGTTGACGATGGGAGCTGTTAGGGCAAGCAGGCAGGCAGTGTCGGTCTCGTGATGCATGTGCAAAGTCGGACACGATGAGATAGCTGGCTCGCTCGATCACTGGCTGTGGTCGTCGTCCCCGCCTCCCAGGTTCGTGATACCCCATCCAGGCCCGTACGTGCGTAAGTATGCAAGCATGTACTAGGCATGTAGGTAGCCCTGACAGGCTCGTATTGGACGACACCATCTGCAGCAGACCAGATGCTGTGGACCTGGACCTGCGTAGTGTGTACTGTAGCTGCTGCTTGCAGGGCAGGGCTCTCAGTGCGACGACAGACCCGAGGAACCGGGCGAGAGCGGTCTATGGTCTTGCTCAGGTTAGAGGCAGCATCCATGGCCCATGTGTTCTGGAACGCAAGGCTGGCTGCGTTCTGCCATCACTCCGGATACACGACCTGTGGTACGCTACACTATACCGCGATGGTAGAGAGATCTCCCATCGCCATCGATTAGCAGCTGATCGATCCCCCCGTGGATCGTCTGGGGCAAGGCAAGCAGGAACAGGCAAGCAGAGAAATCTCGTATTACGTCGTCCAAGGCGACTGAGCCTCACAGCACAGCAGGTCTAGATGTCGCCTGTGGGATCTTGCTCTCTTGTCCGCCCCCAAGCCCCCTCCCCCTCTTTTACCTGTGTTCCTACGCTCAATGTCCGAAGTGCTCGCCATGGCCAGCCATCATCCCATCAATCCATCCATCTGCAAGATGAGATAATCCAGATAGATACTGTAGATGCTGGCTGGTAAGCGGCCATCAAGGCGGCTTCCTTGCTGGATGTATCATTATGGCCTGTCTACAGCATCTGCAATTGGAGAAGAGGGATCCAGACCTGCGACTCGGGCCCTGATGACGACGTCAACAACAGGCCTCCCACCTACCTAGACACCCGGTAGGAGGTCACCCAGCCAGCCAGCCTGGCCTTGAGACAAAATAGGTGGGATTGGGGACCTAGATGTCGCCACGATCGCTGGATGGGATGTCGGCCAGGGAAAGGCAGACCTTGGAAGGCTGCAAGAAAGGGGGGCGTTGGAAGACTCCAGGCACGCCAGGGTTCGTCCGTCTTTTCCCAACCACGCCTCCGTGATCCCTGCGCGCCCGGCCTAGCGAGGTGGGCTACAAGTGGGCTGTTCCAATTAAAGCCTGCCACCCCTGCATCGACGGCCTTAGCGGTGCTACCCATGCCTGCCATGTCCCCATGTACCCACGTACTCAGGTACCCAGGCAGCTTGGCTGTTTCTGTCTGGCTGGCCGTTCGCAGGGTTCGGGAGGGTCTCTCACTCATGCCAATTCTCTGGACCAGCGATGGGTACCAATTCAATTGACCTTGGTGTGCCTGTCTCCTGAAGCTCCAACGGTTCCTCCTTCTCGACGACTTTCCACCACGACAACCACCACCACCAACCCGTCTTCCTTTCCTGTTGGTGTGCTTCCTGGTAGGCGTTGCCCGTCCGTCTCTCCAGCGTCGTCGGGACAAGTGCAGCAGCGCAGCAGTGCAGTCAGTAGTCATTCCGGAAGGAGACGATCGACGATCGCATTGACTGGGCTTGACTTTTTGCTGCGGTGGTGTCCACGGGTCACCTCATCGCCAAGACACGCCTCCGGCTTGCCTGCTTGTTCGCGTCTCTTCAGAGAGGCCCCGAGGTTCCAGGTCAGGCGGACAGACGGACAGAGAGAGGAAAAAAAAGACAAGACGCTCGTTCCCCCCGGCCACACTCACTCTTCTGCCTCTGCCCTTACGTTCGTTGTTTGAAGGGTTTCCAATTGTTTCGGTCTTGTGGACCAACGGGTTCCCACGGCCTTTCCAACCTCATTGAGTGACGGGTGCAAGCAGCAGCTCTGGGGAAACTCCCGACTAGGCCAGCCCAAAAGAGTCCTTCGCTTCTGCTGTCGCCCAGGGTCCAAAGCAGGAACACCATCAAAAGGGGTCCAACGCCACTACGACACCAGCCCTCCAACTGGGATTCAAACACTCCACGATCGTTCTACGCGTCTCCCCGTTCGCCGGCAGCATTTCTGCGTGCAGTTTCGAAAGATTCGGCCCCTGCGACGGTTTCGTTCATCCTTCCTGACAACTTAGCATCCTTTCTCAACCTTCCTGAACCCCCGCGTTTCTACCGCTTTCAGGGGTCGTGTACATTGTTCACGCGCCGCCGCTCATAGACCGAGCTCGACAGCCCAGAACCAATTGCACAACCTGTCCACGTCTGCCAGGTGATACACCATCGCCTCTGATTGACGTAGGGCTTGCTTACAGTCATCGCGCTCGTCCAAACTTTCTTTTTGCCCCTTTCATTAATTCGCAACCTCGACCCCTCGATCCTGCGCCATATTTGGAGGTCGACGCCACAGCCGACAGAGCGCCCCTTGTGCGCATCCCCCGAAAGGAGAGCATCACCCCCGCGACGTCATACCTTTTCGCGCACCGCTCCCGAACCGAACGCGACCATTTCTCACCCTTCTTGGAGACTTCACTGCACCAGGTTCAATGACTTGAGCAGTTCACCATGTCGACTCCAACAAGACCCAATTTCATCGACATCCGCTCCGAATCGCAAGCTTCCTCCATCCCGCGCCCGCTAAGGTCCCCTCGCCTTCATGTTGCCGGTGAGCATCCACCGGAGCTCTCGCCTCTCGATGCGTTCGCCCTGCAGAGCCGGCTGCTGGCCAAGCAGCTGGAGGAAAGTGCAAAGGCCGGTAGGAGGATGAGCCGTCTGCCCCCATTGACGACAGAGAGCCCTCTCATCGTGCAAGGGAGGTCCGAGTATTTCCGGTCAATGTCGGCTGAGTCTGGTTCTGACGCTGGTGGCGATGGTCCTCAACAACATTCTGCTGGCCCTGGTATGAGGGCGGAATTGGCAGAGTCGCCCGAACGACCACAGTCCATGCACCCACGAATGAGCCAGATCCCACCGACGCCAGATACCTCGATCCCCATACCGACACCAAACTCCTTTGAGCAGCTGCGAGGTCGGCCACTGGGCAGCCATGATGACAAGACCAGCTACTTTGGAGCTAGGAGGGAACACTCGCCCTCGTCCTTCGACAGTGCCAGCATTGATGCACGGGCAGCCGGCGAAGCGGATTCCACACAGCCGGAACTGCTGGCCGAGCCATCAGCGGACCCCAGCCAGGCCTTGTCATCACCTCGCAAACTGGAACACAAGACTTCGCGCGAGTCCCTGGCTCCTCCGAGGACTACGTTCCCGGCCAGGACTTCGAGCATCAAGTCACAGACAACAGAAGATGGTGTCGACGACGACGTCCTGGGCTCCTCCTTCCATTCTAACAGATCCCGCAAACTCTCTTCTAGCAGCGGGGGCGTCTTTTCGCCCCAGCACCAACAGCGATCTCCATCGATAAGTTCCAACATATCTGAACTGCCACGCCCAGCGTTCAACTTTTCGAGGCCAATGAGCCGGTCAGGAACACCTGGGCTGGAGACGCCCTCACGTTTGGACCCGCCCGTGCGGCAACCATCCTCCGACAGCCATTCGTCTTTATTCTTGGCGGACGACGCAAGCAACACTCCTGTCAGCATGAACAGCGAGGGGTTCCCAGATATCGCGGAGGACGGGAAACCAGGGTCGAACACTTACATCTACTCAAAGTTTAACCTTCCCCGAGGAAAAACGATGCAACGGTCGAATTCTAAGGACCGAGTACCGGCCTCAGGGACTTTCCAATGGCAACAGCCCACTGGTGCTCCTAGTGATGAGCACCCGATTCCCTCCGTTGGTCAGGCGCCACCGTCCCCGCCCACCAGGCCCTCCAGCTCTGCAAGTCGGGAGTTGAGGAGGCCCTCGGGTGAAACGAGCCTGGATGTACCACGTCCCACGACGCAACCGTCGCCGAGCGAAAAACGACCGGCTACCAGCGGTGGGCGTGCCTCTGAGGACGCACAAAGGGGTCGAAGCCCAAAGCGACTTGGGACCGCGACTACCAGTGATGCAAGCACCATCAAGGCCCGTTCTCAACACTCAATCGCAACCACGATGGCAGATACGCCAGCCGAAGAGCATGTCAGCAAGGCCATTGCTCTGCACGAAGAGGGCAAGGTAAATGAATCGACCTACCACCTTCGATACGCTGCGAAGCAGGGCGACCCCGTGGGAATGCTGCTATTTGCATTGGCATGCAGGCACGGCTGGGGTATGCGACCCAACCAGGCAGAAGCTGTTATATGGCTCCGCAAGGCTGCCGACTGCGCGGGCGTCGAAATTGCAGAGGACGAGAACAACGTAAAGGAGGGGCAGCATGTGGATGTAGCAGGGCGCAAGACGCGTAAAGCGCAGTTGGCCCTGAGCATCTACGAGCTTGGAGTGAGCCATATGAACGGATGGGGCATTGAGCAGGATAAAGCTCTTGCCCTGCGTTGCTTCGAAATTGCCGGGAGTGAGTATTTCCCCTCTCCGGTCCTCATACTGAGAGCGCCTGCTGACTTGAGCTTGTACAGGCTGGGGCGATGTTGATGCTCTCGCCGAGGCAGGCTTCTGCTACGCCAAAGGCGTTGGCTGCAAGAAGAACCTCAAGAAGGCGGCAAAGTTGTACCGCGCGGCCGAGGCCAAGGGTATGAGCATGGTCGGCAACAGCTGGTGAGTTTGCGCCCTGGAAATACTTGTTCTCGTCAGCCCCGAGGCTAATTATGCAATCGCAGGATCCACAAGCCCAAGTACAACGAGGACGAGGATGAGGAGAACGACGATGCGAGGAGCACCAAGTCGCGATCCAAGTCCAAGTCTCGATTCTTTGGCAAGGTCCGGTCCCACACCACGACCGGCGCACCATAAACCCTTGGCTGCTCCGGACCGGCGAGAGACAGCCAATTTCTTTTCATGATGATGACCATATTCCCTTTCTACCTCTCATATAGGAGTTGTTTGTTCTTCTACTTTTACCTTGGGGAGGGGCATTGGCAGATTTGCTTACGAGCATTAACGAATTCCTTGCTCTTCCTGGCATTTTGCGTTCGACGGGATTACCTGGTGGCACAACAAACCCAATTTAAGATACCGCAAGGGCATAGCGGGGCCTGCCTTTTTTCCATTCAATTTTTCTTTTTTCTTTTTTGTTATCTTCTCCTGCTGCTTTTCTGGTATTCCCCGTTCCTGGAAGGAGAGGAATAGGCCAAAAGACCTTGCTTTTATCTTCCTCGTGGGCTTTTTCGATTTTTTGGGAACAATGTCTCGAGAGACATGAGATCCGTGGCATATTGTACAAAGATCTCGAGGTGTTTAAGATACCGAGGAGACACAGACAGAGAGAGAATGGGAAAGAAAGGAGAAGCCGGGCTGACGTGGGAGAAGATTGACCTCAGGGTGTTTACCACTGTACATAAAACCTAACCTTTTGACATATTGCCCATCGACGGTGGTCGAGGATGGATGGCACTGGAGAGGGCTTTCTCAAGCTTTGAAAGCGATTTAATTTTGGTCTGCGACTGAGCTGGTCCAATCAACACAAGCTTCTCTCCCCCTACTTCTTCCTTCCTTGACATAAATACGTGAGCAATTTGCGACGACGAGAAACTCAGCAGTTCGTGGACGTGGTCCTACAATTTGTGGCCTTAGCAGTGGGTCACCTCGGCATTGGGCATTGTGGTGGAAAAGAAAGAAATCAGATATTCACACCGGGAAAAGCGGAGGGTACACCGGTACAGAACTCGCTCACCCATAGCCAATTCACGTACCTTCCCAGACCCAATACCCACACATAACACACTCAGCCAAATGCAGATATACCTAACACGCCCAAACCTAACATACCTAGGTATAACACACCCAGACCTAGTACACCCAGACCTAATACACCCAGACCGAACACACCTAGACCTATACCCAGACCTAATACCCACGTGTGTGTGTGTGTGCGCGCGCGCGTATGAAGTAGAGAATTAGCTATGGGTTTATGAACTTCTACCTGCACAGGTGGTTGAGTGCTCATGATGTACCAGTGCACACTCCGTTTTTCCCGGTGCCAATATCTGATTTCAAAAAGAAAAGCTCGGCTCGGCAGCGACGGCTCTTGCCCTGCTGGTGCAGCTCTGGGAGTTGTCACGCCAGGGCCCAGGAGCCAGGGCCAGGGGACAGGGGTGGGCAGCTGCTGTGTCTCACCACAGCATGTGAAAGTGGATCCCCGAGCAGGCAAGAGAGAGCAGCCGTTAGCTTTTTTGCTTGCAAGTTGGGGCGCGGCATCTCACACAAAACGTCATTACAGAGAGTACCGCGGGCCACAAGCAGACGCCCCGTCGCGCCTGGCTGAGCGCCGCCCCTTGCTGACGGGCCCTTCCACAGCCCGGAATCTTCTGACGATCGCAACTGACCAGTCTCATTTACATTCTCTCATGCTCGATCCTCGTTCTCATCCTCGTCCTTTTCTCTTCCCTCAATCCCTACCCATCTCGCCCTAGCTTGAGCTTGGCCAACTCTCCCGCTGTACAAGGTGTCGAGAATCCCACCCAATTGACGCAGCCAAGCAAGAGCTTGTGATCCTAGCTCCAGAGCTCAGCCCAGCTACTTCACATCAACGGGGCCCCCTGCCGTTTCTCAACACTGATTGCGCAGCGTATCCAAACAATTTCTTCGGCAAAACCCCCAGAGACCAGAACCCCAGGACCAAAACAGAGCAGAGGCAGCTATCATGGCTCCCTCCAATGACGCAGGTGAGATCTCAACAGCAACTCCCATGCCGTCCGCGCCGCCGGACCCGGACCAGCATGACCCGCCGGACCTCGAGCCCGAGATGGACGAACACAAGCACAGCAGCGCCAGCAGCAGTCCGCCCACGCACCCGGCTTTCTTCATGGCTTCCCCAGTAGCTGCTCACGCAGGAGGAGCCGGGACCACCACCCCGGGCAAGGAGAATGTCTGCCCCTCTCCCATGGCAGCCGCATTCTCCCCGCTGGGATCCCCGCTGGCCATGCACCTAAGCGGGAAGAAGTCGCCGCAGAGGCCTGCTGCCAATGCTGGTGCTGTGCTGAACAAGTTCATCGATGACTGCACGAGCCGGTCTTCCCGGGCTGGAAATCAGAGACAAGGGCTACGAAATATTGACACCAATGATACAGCTGCACAGCCGGCAAACGACGTGGCCCCGGCCACTGATTCGAATGCGAGCAAGAAGAGCAAGCGCAAGTCCAAGAAGACCAACGGCGTGAAAGAGAAAAGCAAGGCGAATGGGGATGACCAGCAGGCCTCTCAGCCCGCATCGTATGCCGAGGCCGTCAAGGAAGACCCGGCCGACGTCACGAATGGAGATCATGCAGATGCCACAGAGAAGACCAACGGACAAAGTACGGAGCAGACGGCCAACGCCGAAAAGCCGGCAACAGAAGCCAAAGATACCGAAGAAAAGAATGACGACAACAAGGACGCTCAGCCTACGGCAGCCGGCAGCTTGACATTTGCAGAAGCAGTCAAGGAAGGCCCAACAGACACTGCTACGACGAACGGCCAGGCTACGGAGCACGGTGATGCAAAATCTAGGAGCGTTGAGAAGAGCAGTGCGCGAGAGCAGGACGACGTATCTGCTCACTCCAGCCAGGGTTCCACTGCCGTCGACTACCCCGACATCCCTTCGGATGCAGAAGATCGTGGGGAGGAGGCACAGCGACGCCAAGATCAAGAGAAGGCTCCGGAAGTCGCTGGACTGCGATGGGCACCGCTCAGGGTGCCGTTCAAACGCCGACTTCAAACCCTGGCAGTGCTGTTCCATTGTCTGTGCATGGGGACGACGCTGTCCATCTTCTTTGGTTTCTGCGCGATCCCATTGCTATGGCCTATACGTGAGTCGTTCATGTCTCAGTCACTTGACCGTTGCGTTTTCGATTTCTCACCATTACCCTAGTTATAATATACCTGGTGTCGATCCTGTTCGCGACAGATGCTGTCGACGGCAAGCTCAGGAGGCGAAAGGAGTGGGTCCGCAGGCTGCCCATCTGGAAGTACTTCGCCGAGTACTACCCCGCCAAGCTTCACAAGACGCACGAACTCCTCCCGACGCGGAAGTACATTTTTGGGTACCACCCGCACGGGATCATCTCGCACGGAGCGTGGGCCGCGTTCGCGACGGAGGCGCTGGGGTTCTCGGAGAAGTTCCCCGGCATCACCAACAGCCTGCTGACGCTCGACTCCAACTTCCGGCTGCCGCTGTACCGCGAGTACGTCTTCTCGATGGGGGTGCTGTCGGTCAGCAAGGAGTCCATCACCAACATCCTGACGCGCGGGGGCCGCAACGGTGAGGGGATGGGCCGGGCGGTGACGATCGTTGTGGGCGGTGCACGAGAGTCCCTCGAGGCGCAGCCGCGCACGACGCGGCTCATCATCAACGAGCGCAAGGGGTTCGTCAAGCTGGCGATGCGGACGGGGGCGGACCTGGTCCCCGTCATGGCGTTCGGGGAGAACGACCTCTACGACCAGCTGGACCCGCACAAGCACCCGTGGCTGCACGGCCTGCAGCGCCACGTGCTCAAGGTGTGGAAGTTCACGGTGCCGCTGTTACACGGCCGGGGCATCTTCAACTACGACGTCGGCATGATGCCGTACCGGCGGCCGCTCAATATTGTTGTTGGCCGCCCTGTCAAGGTCGTCCAGGCGGACAACCCGGACAACGCTGAGGTCGACCGGCTGCATGAGCTGTACGTGGAAGAGCTGAGGGCCATTTGGGACCGGTACAAGGACGAGTTCGCGAAGGACCGAGTCGAGGAGATGGAGTTCCTGAGTTGAGCTGCAGTTGTTTGAGGGATATGCTCCTCTACTGGGGTCCGCTTGCTTTGTTTTGATTGTCCAAAAGAGGAACTGGGTCTGAGAATGCAGCTTCTAGAGTGGAAAATGGAGTCAGGTCCATAGTACACGGCCGCCGCTGATACGCCGCACGCAAGTGAGGACGATAGGTGCTATTATTACCCCTGGGAGAACTGGTCGGTCATACTTGTTCTGGTGGGCTGGCGGGTGTTGATTTTGGTGTTTGGTGCCTGCAAGCGTTAGTCGAGCTGTTATCGAAGTCCCTGTGCTACGCTATAGGAATCCTCACGGGTAGTGGGGAGTGGTGTCGTCTGTCTACATTCGAACGGATAGCACTTGGTTCACATCAAATTGGACTCAACACATAGTGTCTAAGTGCTGTTATAAGGCGAGCTTCCTGCTCCGGGTGCTCCTCTCTTCTACTACAGCTATGTCATCCGCTTTGCTCCGTGCACTAGGACCTTTGCTTCCTCTTCTCGCCTTTTCTCCCTCTTCTCGCCTGTTCTCCCTTTCCTTCGGCGGGATGGACGACGGGAAGACGAACGGATGGACGAGCAGGCTCCCAGACGTTCTCAAATATGGCACAATCCGGCTTTGGCCACTCCATGACTGGACTATACTCAGGGGATTGAATTACATAACTTGACCAACACGCCCTCCCTGTCACGGAAGACGGCACGAGTCCCGATTAAGTCCGTTTCGGACGGGAGTGCCTCGGTATCCGGGAGGCGGGCGGGAGGATCTTGAAGGGGAGCGTGGGAACGTGGCAGGGAATGAATACGATGTGTGTGCTTTTCGTGCGTGCATGTATGTGTCCGTGTCATCGATGCTAGTCTCAGGAATTACAGATCTGGTGGCGTCTGGATTTGGCATATGTCTGTCTCAACCTGGCGGGGCCGCTTCAAGCCACAGATACCTATTGCAGAGTGTTGATGCGGGGGGCTTTCTTCTTGCTTTAGAAACTCCCACCACCTACTTCAGACCGTTCCCACATCTGGGTTTCGGCTGGGCGTGGGATCTGCCGCGTTGGGCTTCCCGATGAGGGAATGGAAAGGCTTGTGTTGTGTTGTTCGTCTGATGTGTGAGGGGGCGGCTGAGTTTGGTGTGTTTTGGGGCTGCTTGAAACGTTCGCTGTGTGGCTACGCGGCGGGAGGGAGGGACATGGACGCGGGAGGCTCGGATGGCGGGCCAGAGACGTCCCGTTCGGTGGATGGGAGGGCGGTCTGTGATGTATGGAGTGGTGGATGTCACTTTGGGTAAAGACTGTTTGTTCCATTGGTACGTTGGTGTGGGTGGTGGGGTGGTGAGTGCATCTTGGTGGCCACTGGCGTAAGGAGCTCAATTATTCAACGGCATTGTTACTTTGTACGTCGGTCGGCCCGTATGCCCAGCCTGACGGGCTGCTTCAATGGGTGCTTGGAGACTATTTGGGGAGATGGAGTCAAGGGAGACAAGAAGAATTAAAGACCATGCCATGCAGTGTCTCGGTCTCAGGGGTGGCTGTTCCTGGCGGCTATCTCCACATGTGCTGGCCCTGCTGCTGGAGAAACGTGTATCATGCGCATGACGCAAGAGGCTTCGATGTCGATCTCAGTAGATTCGTGTGTTAGTTGCTGCAAATGCTGCTGGAGGAACCGCAGAGCCGGGCCACTCGACGAGCCCGGCATATCTAGTGCGTAGTGCGTGTGGGTGTGTCTACGCGTACAGGATGTATCCGTGTCTGAAGTTTGTGTCTGTGTGTTGGCTGGTTCACACCTTTTGTTGTCTCTACTACCTGCTCTTCTCCGATCCGACACCTGGGACAGAGCACCGGTGACGGGTAGCCGCTCACCCAGCAAGTGGACATTGGCTGCAGCAAGCACTCGCCGGGGTCCCGCTGCCTCGGAAGATCGACAGGCACCGGGCACGAGCTGCCAAGCTCGCTGTTTCTCTATCTTTCGCTCCCCGCTGTTCCCAATCAGCTCCTTTGTCCTCCTGCCCCCGGCTGCCGATGCGCATGCCCAGGTGTACTCTAGTAGACGGTGGGCGCCACCACCTCTTACTCGTCCCATCTCAAACCTCCCAAAACACTTCCTATCATCTCATACGCTTTTTGCTTGGTCCCCTGCGCCCACTCGAGTGTTTGACGACTGCCAATACTGCTACGCTCTTGCCGCTCCGTATAAGTCCTCTTGGCCCTGCTTCTTTTCTGCTTTTTCCCTCCCCTTTTTCCCCCCGTAAGACGAAGCCTCCGATCGAACCGACCGACCGACGACCGAGAGAGAACCCGGCCCGGATCTTACCTGCAGGACCATGGTATGAGAGCCGATGGGGCTCGTGTGTGAGGAGACCTGCCCGCCAGCACCGTCGCCTGTCTAGATGACAGCTGCTGCGCCCAAAGTCGGATCCTCTGTGGACTCGGACTCGGACCAAGCTCAGCCTCACAACGAGTCTTGGCCGCTGCCCGGGCCTGGTCCGCGGGCCGGCAGCATCGACGACGGCGACCATGCCCGCAACCAGCAAGGCACCCCCAAGCTGGGAGTAGTGCAGCAGCAGCAGCAGCAGCCGCCTCCTGCGTCTGGTGGCAAGAGCCAGAGCAAGCGGCCGTGGTGGAGGACCCGTATCGCGATATGGTCCTTCATCCTCGCCGCCTTCCTGCTGGTCGTCTTCGTCGTGCTGCTAACCCTCGGACTGCTGGGATACCTCAAGGTAGGCTCCTTTTCTTCTCGGAACACCAGCGAACAGGCTTCGTCAGATTCAGAACAACGTCCGCCAAATCCTCTTTCTACTATTCCTCTTCTTTCTGAGCCCACCTTCACTTATGTTGCTCCTGCTCCCCCACCAGTAACCGTGACACCGGCTGCTGTCGCTCCTACTCCTTCTCCGACCAATCTTGGAACGCTCAACATTGTAAGATGTGCAATGACATGCCGGCGCTGCCCCTTGTGGTCCTGGGATACTGTGTTGAGAGTTTTTGTGTTGCAATGGTCGATTTAATATCAATTCGTTATGTTAATGTTCTGGCCGGTCTGATATCTTCGTGGTCCGTCTTCTTGGATGGGGGAGACGGTCGTTACTCGTCTTATGTCTGCACTCTACCTTCATTGATTCTACGAGGCTCTCACCGCTCACGAATCTAACATACGTCGCGATCACGTTGCCTACATCTGTTGCTGTTCTGCTTTCTTTAATGCACTGCAATTTGCTGACGCACCACTCCAGCCGGGCCAGGATCCGCAGGTTAACCTGGGCTATGCAACCTACGTCGGGACCACTCTCGATGGGGGCATCAACCGGTTCCTCGGGATGCGCTATGCGTCGCCACCTGTGGGAGATTTGAGATGGAGGGCACCGGTCGCTCCTCCGACGTCGACCTCGCCTCAGTCGGCAAAGCAGTTTGGGCCTATCTGCTTGGGCATCTCGGTCTCGTATCCCATCAGCTATGAGGACGAGGACTGCCTCTACGCCAATGTCTGGGCCCCACAGAACGCCAACACCACGTCCAACCTGCCGGTCTGGCTGTTCATTCAGGGCGGCGGCTACGTCTCCAACTCGAACGCGAACTGGGACGGCGAGGAGGTTGTCCGCCAGTCTGGCAACAAGATCGTCTTTGTCAACTTCAATTACCGCGTGTCCATGTGGGGATTCCTGGCCAGCTCCAAGGTCCAGGCCAACGGTAATCTCAACGCCGGCCTCCTCGACCAACGCTTCGTCATGGAGTGGGTCAAGTCAAACATCGCGAGCTTCGGAGGCGACCCGAACAACGTCGTCATCCACGGGGCTTCGGCCGGGGCAGGGTCCGTTGCACTGCACCTCATGGCTTTTGGCGGCCGCAATGATAACCTTTTCACCGCGGGCATCGCCGAGTCCGTCTTCTTCCCCGCGCAGCCCTTCGTGCCCCAGCTCGAGTACCAGTTCGACCGTCTGGTCAACGCCACCAACTGCGCGGCACAGCTGGACCAGCTGGCGTGCCTCCGGGCGCTGGATACCAAGACCCTTCAGGCGCAGAACGTTCCGTCCATCTTTCCCGGGCGCACGGAGCCGCCCCTCCCACTGTTCTACTGGACGCCGTGCATCGACGGCGACTTCCTCCAGGACCTGCCGTACAATCTGCTCTCGCAGGGCAAGTTCATCGACGTGCCGCTGCTGTTCGGCAACGACAACGACGAGGGCAGCTACTTCGCCACCAACGCCGCCACGCCCGAGGAAATGGCTGAGTTCTTCCAGAACAACTATCCGCTCCTCACCGCCGACGACACCGCCGCCATCCAGCGCACCTACCCGCTCATGCCCGCGTTGCCCCAGCACAACGCCTGGTTCCCCAGCAACAGCATGGCCTACGGCGAGGCCACCTTCATCTGCCCGGCCATCAGCCTCTTCTCGGCCTATACCCAGTCCTCGCCGGGCGGCACGGCGTCGTCATCGCTGTGGCTCTACCGGTACAACGTCACCGACAACAACAACATCGCGGCGGGCGTCGGCGTCCCGCACCTGTGGGAGTCGTACGCCGTCTTCGGCCCCACCAACCTGGCCTCCAACAACGTCCCGGAGAGCTACCTGACCTACAACGCGCCCATCGTCCCCGTCGTCATGGACTACTTCCTCTCCTTCATCCAGACCCGCGATCCCAACCCGCTCAGGGCCCCCGGGGCGCCGGTCTGGGAGAGCTGGGGCACCCCGCTGCTCGTCGGCAGCGGGAACGGCTCCAGGATCGTGCTCGAGACCAACAACGTTCGCATGGAGCCCGTCGAGGCCGCCCAGGCCGCGCGGTGTGAGTTCTGGGCCGGGCTGGCGCCGAGGACGCAGCAGAAGGTCAAGAAGAGGGGCAGTGAGGTGGACCTCTCGCCCCTGGGCAGAACTTCAGACCCGACCGAGACTCGCAAGAGGATTTTATACTAATAATACCTGAGTGGAATATAAAGTTGATTTATGGACACAGTAGGGCCACGAAATAATCTGGGCGGGTACATATATATACGACCTACTGCATGAGCGGAAGATGTGCGGAGGACACGTAAGACATGTCGTTTAGAGCATTAGAGTAATGGACTTTGCATAGCGCGCATGGTTTGGGTATCACTATACTAGACATTTTGTTCATAATTGGACGCACACTTTTGAGCCAGTATCTTCCTCCTCCTGAGACGAATTCTGACAAGGAGTCGATGCCATTCTGCCATACCAGAGTCCATCCTTGGCCCTTCATTCGAAGAAACGCTTTTCGTCTCTCCCGACCAAACTCCAACCCGTCACCCTGGACGGACATTCATCAGTAGTATCTCGAGGGCGCTCACTCCTCACGCTCTCACATCTAAAGGCGTTTCATGCTAACCCACAACCGGTCCCAGCAGAGTCCTGTACATCGCTACCAAAGCGAACCGAGTCCCGCCGCCAGGCCCACCGTAGAGAGACGCACACGGCACAGCAGCCAGCCCAAGATCCCTCATCACGGACCCAACCTGCGCCTGCTTGAAGACCTCGCAGTTCACATACACAAGATACGGCACGGGGTCCTTCGCCTCCGCCCCCTCAGCACCGGCCCTTGACGCGCACCCGAAGTGGCTACCGTAGCTCGCGGCCACGAGCTTGCCGATTTCCTCAATCTGTGCCTCCAGGGACTGCGCGACATCGCCACCTTGAGAAGGCTCAATTGCCGCCGCGCTGTGCAGGTACGTGTGAGCCTCCGCACCCTTCTCGAGCACGACGGCCGAGTGGCTGAGGAGGCACCTGCTGCCGCTTCCCGTGTCGGACCTCTCCTCGTCATAGACCGCGAACCGGCTCGCATCATCCTCTTCCCAGGGCAAGTGGATGAGGCCGGCGTGGGCGTGCCACTCGGCCTCGGCGGAGCGGGGGAGTTCGTCGACCTCGGCCGCGAAGAAGAACGGCACGGGTCTCCTCTTCGCCGGCCCTTCGTCCCCGTCGTCATCCTTTTCACCCGTGGTGTCGGCGTAGTACGGCAAGCTAATCTTCTTAGCCTTGTCCCCCTCGCCGTTGCCGTAGAAGAGGTACTTCGCGTTAAACCTCCTGTCCCACAGGTCCGGCCCGGAGGAATCCTCGTCGTTGAGCCCCGGCGACACCCAAAGGTGCGCCGCCCTCCACGCCCGCCACGCGAGCATCGCCTTGTCGCGCGCGGGGAGGCCGTACCCGGACCTGCTGGCGCGGGGGAAGTACACCGCCGCGCTGGTCCACCACTGCACGCCCATTTCGACGCCGATGCGCCAGAGGTGCTGCAGCGAGAGGACCAGCTGCATCTCGAGCCCGCCGTCCGTGGGCAGCTCCATGGTCGCCGGCACGAGCGGGATCTGGCCTGCTATGTGGGCCATCCGGGGCGCGCTGGCAAGCTCTCTTGTGGGCCGCCCCATCGGGATGGTGGTGGCCTGGCTGTAGGGGCCGATGTTGGCGGGTGCCCAGTACGACCTGGACTGCACGTGCAGGCCTTGCCTGTCGGCTGCGCTTGACTCCGGCACAGTGACGTAGATGGCGATCTTTGTGTCCTGGGGCAGGATGTCACCACACGCAATAGTGACGCGGGATGGTGGGTTGGGGTCGGTGAAGAGAGAGCCGTAGACTTTGTTGATGGCCTGGAAGTCAGACATGGACTGGAGGATGACGACTGTTGAGATGATGTCCCTCGGCGTGAGTTCATGCTGCCTCAGGCGAGCGCGGATCGCATCTATCAGGACGCTGGTACCTGCCTCTATTGAGAGCTCGCCGTGTTGTGGGTGACCAATGAAAGCCCAAGTTTGAAGTGTAGGCTTCATGCTCGAGGCAGAAACTTGCATTCCAGTTACCTCGCTCACAGCCGTCTCATCATCGGACTGCTTGTTCTCGAGCGTCGCAAGGAACCTCTCTTCAAGAAGCTCCGGCCTCCTAATAACCAAGGCTTCCTCATCGGCCTCGTTGATCACCTTGTCTACGACCCTGGGGTCACGAATCTTCAACCATGCGGTGTCTCCTCCCTCCGGAACAACCGCCCTGTTCTCTTCGCTAACCTCGATCCGCTTCTTGAACAGCCGGCTCGGCCCGTCAACAACAAGGGTCTCAAACTCGCCACCCTCGCCCAGGACGGCGCCCTCACCACCAAATCTAGACGCGGCCGCCTTGACCCTCGTCGCGCCCTTGGCGCTAGCCACGTTCTCCCACAGAAAGTTCTCATTGAGCGCCCCCGACGCGACCTTGATGATGCGCGCGTCCAGCCCTGCCGAGGCCATGTCATACAGCAGCTGGGCCTCGTCCCCGCCCCCGCTTGCCACGGGGGGCGGGAGCACGGGGTACTTCCACAGGTACGCCAGAGGTGTCAGCCCCAGGCGGATGGCCACGGACTCGACGCGGGTGCGCTGGTATGTGCTGAGGATGGCGCCGGCGCTGATGGCGTTGGCCTCTGGGTGGGCTGCCTTGACCCTCTCCAGCAGCTGGAGCATCGATTCCACCTCATCGTCTGTGGTCGTGGAGGCGGTCGAGTACTCCCTGCCGCTCTGGACAGCGCCGCCCGTGATGGGCTGGCGATATAGCGGGATTCCCGTGGCTATGGAGTAGAGTGGGATGACCTGGTGCCCAACAGTCTGGTACATGAACGAGTTGAGATCCGTCTCGTCATCATCGACGGTCGCGCCATCTTGCTGGGGCCTGTCCTTGTTCAGGTCCAGCTGTGCCAGACTCGAGTCTGGATCGCCACTAGCACCATCTTCAGAAGGCTGAGAACCTTCATGGTGACTGCCGCCGGGCAACTGCACATCGGGCCCAGAGCTAGAGCCAGCAGCTGAGCTCGACCTGCCACTGGCAGTTTTCGACGGAGGCGGTGGCGGCGGTGGCGGGTGCAGGTTTGCCAGGGCGACCACGCGATGGCCGTTCTCCAGACAGTGCAGCGCGGAGAAGAAGCTATCCTTGCCACCAGATATCAGAGCAATGACATTCAGCCCACCGTCGCTCTGGGGTGTTGGCGCCATGGTTGGACTGCTGCCAGCGAGCGCTCCCAGGCCTGAGCGGGCTCAAGACTCACGTTGGGCCCCCAGCGGTGGGTTGGCCGGATGTCCGTGTGTCCTCCTCTGCGAGAAACGACACCGAATCGCGTGGACCCCAGCGGAGACGTTCAGGCTCTGTCTTCTCCAGACACGGTAAAAGAATGGTGATCCCCACCGCTAGGACGGAGCTGAGCGAGTGCCGTCCGTGTCGCAGCCCTCAGCCTCACTGCAAACGTCGGGTACTGTGGCACCCAATATGCCAGGTCCCGATTATCGCAGTCGTATCGATTCGTGTCGTGTGTCGTATGTATGTCGTGGTACCCACGGGTACGCACGGCAACAGCGACGACAGGTGTATGGCCCAGGATATGATGTCTTCTTGTCTCCCCTAGGGTTGCTGGTTTGCTTGCCTCCTAGTCAGACCAGTCCGATGGTATCCGGGTAGTCAGTTCCTTCAGCCCTCTGACGATCGCCCTCTAAAATAGTAGCGGAATGTTGTCTGAGGTTGACACTGCCTGAGGCCAGACGACGACTCACGAGCGGCGCGCTGAGGACGAGTCAGGTCTCGTCGGGTTCCGGCAATGCTGCTCGGACTGGCTTGGCGTCGATCTGGGTCCGCTGCTGGGGACCCCCAAATCTTGTCCCCCGTGGATGAGTTTTGCTTGACTGTATGTCCCCACGAGCGTATGAAGTTTTCGAGGGTCGCCCCCAGTTGGTGGTGAGGTCTGGCCAGCCAAGGGTTGGACCCTGACGACAGGGTCTTGTTGGTGGGGTGTGGATGTTGGTCGATCGTTGACGTGCATACGCCCAGCCAATGTGGTGTACTAGGGCAAGCAAGGACCTGGACGGTCGACTTGGGGCCTGACTGAGCAGGGGACTCAATCAGTGCGCAGTAGTCGCCAATAGTCAAACGAATGATCAACAACTTCTGCAGATGCTGAAGAAGCAGCGGCCGCGTGCCTCCAAGATCGGCGCGGTCCGAGCAAGAAGGACCAGAGGCTGATTCCAAGGTCTTCGGACTTCTCTAGGGCGATCACTGGTGCCCAACACTGAATCACGTCCGCATCATTCGCCGGGAAGGCACCGTGATCTACCAATGATAAAAAAACATCACCATCACCAAAAAACAAGTGCTTGCCACTATAGTACTACAAGGTCTTGAAAATTTTCATAGTCTTGCAGGTCACACTGAATCGGGGCCCACGGCCAAAGTCAGCTAGACGGTCTCACAACGGTGTCACCCGTCGAGAATCTGACGTCTGTCTCCGCCGCTGAAGATCGACGCCATCTCGACATGGGCAAAAAAGAAAACTTGCGCCACGACGCAGGAACCGCAACCGAACAGGCGGTCGGTTGGCCCAACGCCCTCCAGCCGGCCCAAACAGTCGCCGCCGCCACCACCATCAGTGCCGTAGCTGGCGTGCCTAAGGCAGGTCGGTGGACAGGTAGATAGGCAGAAAGGTTAGGCGATGTACTCTCGGGCTGGAGGTACATCGGGCCCAGCAGAAACAGACCAGGTAGAATAGATCCACACGAGATCTGACAGGCAGAGACAAGACGACGCGATCAGCCAGCCGCTTTGCGCTGCGCGTGTGCCTCCACTCGCTCGGATGGTCCCAGGAGCGAGGGAACACACACGAAGGGGCCGGCCGCGCAAGACACACACTTCTTTCCATCTCGTGCCATTCCTCTCACGGGATTCGGCCGGTCCTCAGCGCACCCGGGCGCCCCATCTGTCTCCTGTCTCGTGGCACGTAGCCCTACGGCGAGGAACGAGTAGGAGGAGGGAGATAGTGGACTGTTCGATCCCTTTCCCTCCCCTTGGCGTCTGTTGCCTTCCTTCCTGTCTGCCTGTAGCCTGTCGGGACGCACAGGCACGCCCACTTACCCCTCGTTCGTTCCTTGTCGATGCTTATGGAGTGGCCTGGCCACTCACGTGGGCTGTTCGTGGGATCGAGGAGGAGGAGGAAGAAGAGGATTGGGGGCGGGGAAGAGGGGGCAGGGGGAACAGTGAGGGAGGGGAGTAAGAGATGCTCGCATCAGATGTCGAGATGCACGACATGGTGTCATTTCCGGCAGGATCTTAGGGGCGGGTCTAGGAGGGGTGGTGACGGTGGTGGTGGTGGGAAGGTGTCTTGTCCTTTTTTCCCTCTCCATTCGGGTTCGAGAGCTGCACGAAAGTTTTCTCGAGGGGCCGGGGAGGGAAGGCAGAGAGGGGCATCTTCGCATGCAGTCAGCTGAGAGGATGCAGGAACGGGCTCTTGGTGTGCGAGTCGGGGGCCAAAATCGGTTGGTTCGGAAGTGGCTTGTGGGTGTGTAAGTGTGATTGACGGTTAGAGTCGTAGCCTAGGGTTGTCTCTTTTTTTTTTCTTGCCTGATATCGCGAGCCTACCACCCTATGATGACCACCACGATACGTGCCAGGCTCTTGCAGGAGTCTCGGGCCAATGACGCTCAGCAGACCCACGTAGTATCGGATGCTTATAGCAGTTGCACTGCATCATGAATTCTGACCACCTGCACCAGCAAGAGTCCGATCTCACTTATTTTTTCTCGTCTCACTATGCATCATCACTGCGCATCATGGCGGATATTGAAGCCCTAGGGCTTGTGGGGCACGCACTGCACTGGCTGGATATGGACGATCTTCAGTCTGGATTTTCTTGGATTCAGCTGCACTCGACGACGGTTGGCCTGCTTCCCGTCTCTTGTGCTGATAACTGCTTTGCGACGAATGAAAACCAACGTAGAAGAGAAGACCTGCTCCAGACCTGCCGAGGGAGGGAGAAAAAAGACTTTCAGAAGAAAAGGTACTTGGATTTCGCGCAAAGCAAGCTACAAACGTCCGCTCTTAGATTCCATCATGTGTACCTGTCCAGACTAGGCTTGTGTGACCATGCACCATGCCTTCGTCCTATCAATTCCTTTCCTTGCCCTTGCGAGAACGCTCACACGAAAAACAAAGACGTCTTCGGTCCCGGTATCATACACTGGACTCCTTACACGCCACTGTCCTTTGAAGGATCAGGTATTCTCTCCCCCGGATTTTTTTTGCTATCCCCCTAAACGATTCGCTACCAGTTGGTCCTCCCTTTTTGATTGTCATCATGCATTCCCCGGCCAAGGTGAAAGAACTCCGAATTCGACACCGAAGAAACCTCGTAGTGATACAGGAAGGGCCGGGGTGTTGTAAATGCAGCAGTTGTTGAAAAGTCACCTTCGCAAAGCCTTTTTTGTTTGATCAAACTCCTTATGACCGGCCGTAAGCTTGCTGGGCGTAGCCAGCACCCACGGTGGAGCGATCCATCCCTTTATCCCTAGGGTGGCTTGCTCCGCATAAAAGTAGCGGGGTGGGCCGATTCGTGAAAAAAGTTCATTCAGTCATGCAGCGTCTTCTTGACCTAATAGAGCCGCCGAGATTGGAAAACAGAGGCGAGCAAGCTCGCGGAAGCGATGTGGATTTAGTCAGATCGCTTCCTCTTCTTCTTGCCATTGCTGTCCTCGTCGTTTGACGACATGTCGCTGCCGTTGGCGGGCATCTCAGAAGCAACCTGGAAGAGCACCTTGCCGAAGTGGCTGTACTCATCAGGGCCTGGTGGTCCGCTCATGGCAGGCGCGTAGGACATGCCTGGTGGTGGGTGGCCGTAGGCGGCAGCCATGTTGGGGTCATCGATCAGGTTCATGACAATGGCGCCGGATCCATGGGTGCGTGCATGCTGGGTGAGATTGTCGGAGCGCGAGAACTTCTTGCCGCACTCGTTGCACTCAAAGGGCTTGTCGTGGGTGTGGAGGGACCTGTAGTGGCGCTTCAGGTGCTCCTGGCGGCGGAAGCGACGGTTGCACAGCTCGCAGATGAAGGTCTTGGAGGGGTCCTCGGTCAGGGACTGCTTACGTCCGCGACGGTTGGGGCCGGAAGGAGGGACTTGGGGCGTGCTTCCATTGTCAGAGGCGCCCGATGAGCCACCGCAGTTGTTGGGGGTGGTGGACTCGGCGGCGCTGCCGCTCTTGTGCTCAGGAGTGGACTGCTGAGGCTCTGAGTTGTTCTGCTCAGCGTCTGCAGCGCCCTCAGTCTTGATGCGCTTCTGGCGGTGGCCGTCGCTGCTGCTCGCAGCTGAGTCGGGAGGCGAAGGCATGCCGAAGGAGTCGTTGTACTCGGAGTAGTCGGAGAAGCTGTGGGAGGTGGCGCCAGAGCTGGATCGCGACCTGGCCTGGGAAGCCTGGGCTTGCTGCTCGCCGAGGTTGACGAGGCCGTTGACGAAGCTGTCCTCGGAGTCGAGGTCGGAGAAGTCGTCAAAGATTGGCAGGCCGTGGGGAACGGGGGGAGTGACCTCGGAGAAGGAAGTGCCGACCGAAGCGGACTGCGAGGTCGCAGGAGATGTTTGCTGGTGGCCGTATGCGTCGCCCCTGAGCACAAGGTCTTGCTCCTCGTTGTCACCGGCGCACAAGGTGGGCAGGGCGGAGAACTCGGGTGCAAGGGTGGGGTTGACAGTGCCGACCGTCAGGTTGCGGGGATCGCAGAAGTCGAGGCCGTGCTCTGAAGCGGCGTAGGGAGAGGGGCAGGGGGAGAGAGATGGGCACGAGATAGACGAGCTGGTGATGGCGAGGTCGGTCTGGTGGCCCGGAGCAGGGGACGCGGGCGCGGAAGCGCAGTATTGGGGCTGGGCGGCCTGTGCCTGAGCTTGAGCCGGGCCCTGCGCGTGTCCCTGGTACGGCGACTGCTGGGGCAGGTACACTGTAGAGGGGGGAAGCCACCTGTCAGCACTCTCTTTTTTCTTTGCGATCAAAATGCACCACGAGCTGCCATTGGCGAAAAAAAAGAAAGGAAACATGTAAAGCAAGTGTGCGTTTTTTCTTCCTTTTTTTCCCGCGTGCCTCTGTTTCCAATTCTTTTCCTTTTTTGGGCAACGCTCCGATTTTGGATTTTTTTTCTGCTCCTTGGAGACCGCGATGCGCGATTAAGGTGGTGTCTCGCAGAACAATGCCATTGTCATTCCCAAACAATTGGATTCAATGCCCACAATGGGACTAGCCCACTTTTCGCAACTCGTGATAAATGCAGAGATGTGGATTTCGACTTACTTGGTGTCATTGGCGGCGAGGAGCATGTGTTCCACTCGAGCATAGGGAACTGCTCAACAGGCAGGACATCGACTTCCTCCTTGACGCCCATTGGTGTGCCCTCAAGGCCGGAGAACATGGGGTTGAGAGGCGTTGCCAGCATGTCACAGCTGCCAGGGCTGCCCATGACACTGCCTGCGGCCGACAGTGGTGGCGTCTGGGGGTAGCACATGCCCTCAGATTCGTCGAACTTGACCGTGTCCAGGACGATTGTTGGCCTGTGGAGCGCCTGGTGAACCCGCACTGGGGATGCCTGAGGGGTGAGCACCTGTTGCTGGGGAGCGCTGGTGAAGCTGTGCTTTCCCTGAGTGTGCATGGGCGGCTGTGAGCATGAGGAGCTGGGCCTGGAGAAGCCTGGTGTCGAGGGCAGTGGTGTCGAGGGAAGTACCGGCACCTGGGGGAACATCTGCATCTGCTGAGGCATCGAGTGGGGTGCGTATGGGTGTGCGTGGTGTGATTGGGGCTGAGGGTGAGGGATGAAGTGCCCGTGGTGCCTGTTCTCTGGGTTGGGGTCCGGGCTGTAGTAGAAGAAGGCCGGAGCCATTGCTTGTTGTGCCATCATGGATTCCATTGTGGTGGTGCTGGTCTGTTGTATCAATGTGTCATCAGCCTTTGAGGTGTCCTTTGGTCAACACGTCTCGGGTATCATGCCCACCCACCAAGCTATGGTTGATGATCGTTGTCTGTGTCCGACTATGCTCTCTGGTCTGCAGTTACGATATTATGTATACGACGTGGTGGTGGGGTATTGTACACGTCTCTTCGAGGAAGAGATGCTGTTGTCGAGGCAAGTGGGCCAAGCGATGGTGTGGTGTCGGATCGATCCGGTTCAAGGAATGGTTGGCAGTCTCAAGTCGGTGAGGATGAGAACTGTCCTAGTTGGATGCTCGAGGGCTACTGTTATACATAAACTCGTCTGGGAGGGACCGGGTCTTGGATGTTGACTCTGTTCACGGGTCAAGGAGACAAGGCGGTAAGAGAGAGTGGAGGACGCGTTGTCGTCTGTACGTAGTCTCAAGAACGAGTTATACTGAAAGAGGGGATGGAATGGATATTCCAAAGTCGAGTCCGGTAAAGAAAGGAAGAACCAATATGTAAATGGAAGAGGGAAACGTCTAGCTATCTGCCGATCACGAAGTGGAAACAGGAATGAGCGTGGTGAAGGGCAAACCCCAGAGAATATGTAAAGACTGAGGGCAAGTGTATAGTCGAAAGGTTCCCAAAAAGGATCAGCACCACCAGCGAATGGGTGTATTGCCTAGAAAGGGTAGAGGAGGTCACTGACTGGGGGAGGGGGGGCACAGGCTCGTCTCCCGGTCCCTACCCTTGTCTTGGACCACCACACCGCGGAATGGGATGCTATGCACCATGACCCTGCCCATGGCCCAACCAGACCTCCACCCTTGCCCACCTTTCCTCTTGTCTGCTTGTCTCACTTGCGCCCGCCGCTGACGAGGGCTCCAGTCCCGGAACCCCGGCGGGCGAGACGGTGCAGAAACAGCATCCCTGCTCGCATGTCTGGGGCAGGGGGCTGGACATGGTGGGAGGAACTTGGGTGCTGGGTGGGTGGACAGAGGTGCGCTAGCCGGATCCTATTTTAGCGACCTCTCTGTGACCATGAGGTCGGATGTACCGCGCAACGATGGGTACAAGGCCCATCAGGGTCGTGGGTCCCATGGTCAGTCCCGGGGTCCCGAGTGGTCTAGGGCCCCAGCGGTGGAGAGCAAGGACCCCAGCACCAAACAGCAGAAGACGTGTGCTCTGGTCCGCCGGTCGAGGTTTGGGCGGGCACTACTGCTAAGTGCATGATTGAGCCCAGCGAGCCCACCACATACGACACCTCGCAGCCCACGAACGGAACAGCACGAACAAGGCCCCCAGTACTGTGCAGCTGCTTAAGACAAGAGCCTACAGACCGCCTGACGTTTGGCACTGTTACTGGTCAGTTGCCTGGTACAGAGGAGGCGGGTGGCATGCTCAGTACGAGCATTAATGGACAGGCCAAGTTCAGCTGCCGGCGTAGCATACGAGTGTCTGTTTGCCACCGCGCAGGCTTTTTCTCGCTTGTAGCTGAACTAGACGTCAGGGCGAGAGCCCAGTCACCGGGGGCTCTCCCTCTCGCCGGGCAGGCAGACGAGCCACAGTGGGCATTTCTGACGTTTGAGTCCTCAGTTGGTCGTGTCGCGATGGCAGAGTCAGCTTGCAGGTGCGGAGGCAAGAGACGGGCTCTCATTCGAGTTGACACGAGCGGGCACAGAAGCAGCTCCGTGCAATGATAGTGCAGCATTGTCATGCGGTTCCTCATCCGCGGTGTCGCTCACAATTTTGGAAGCACTGTGGGAAAGCCACAGGTACCCCGTTATCACCACATGGAGGGTGGCACGCCCGCCGCACAAAGTCGAGAGGGCGCTGGAATTGGTGGGTTGCGACAATTTGCTGGTCAATTCTGCAGGCCTGCTCTCGTCCTTGAATCCGTTCCTGGCTTCTGGTTGGGATTCGGGCCCAGAAGAGCCCCACAAGTACCGCACAAAAGACATACTGTGCCTTTCTTGTGCTGTGCATAACGCCGGCGAAGCAGTGGGGCACTGCCCCACTTGATAGGACAGGACTCGTAGGACAGCCGCTGACCACACAATCGCTCAGCATGTCGCTCGCACTCGAGAACTGACTGGTCCGCCTGTCCGCGCGCAGAACTGCAACTGGGCACACTCATTCGCTTCCTGAGGTCCTGTGGCTCGCCCAATGACTCTCCCCGACACGGGTGACTGGAAGTGCCATGCCTGCGCTAGGCGTGGTGAATGTGCCAAAGTTTGTGCAGAACGTGACGCTGAGATGATGACTGCGAGACAGTTCCCATCAGACTTCCCATCAGAAACGCCCGTTTGCCGACGAGCTTGACCCAAGCGTCGCGCCGTCACCGTTCAAAGCGCCGATCTAGCAGCCACCGTGACTGTTGATGATGCGTGATGGCCTGGCGTGCCTGTCGCTATAGCATCGGAAGTTTAGGCTCTGTCCGGCCTAGGTGGGAGGGAGAGTTAGCTGCCAGGCAATAGCACAGCGCATGTACAGTACTTGGCCCTACTAGAGTTCATGCGTGGACGGTGATCTTCAGGCACTTCCCATGCCTAGCTACTTGCCACGCCACCGCGCTTGTCAGTCGACCCGGGAAGTCGAAACACGCAAAGTGGGTTTGTTCTGTCAAGCGCGGCAGCCGATCCTCTGATGAGGCCTCTTGAGTCAATAATAGCATTGAAGATGCCGTCCTATAGTGGTGGCCGAGGATGAGCCGTGGCGCAACGTAAACGAGGTGGCAATGCGAAGAGCAGCGGCGCTCATGCTGCTGCGTCTTCTAAAAACCGAGGTCTACTGCCCAGTTACGGGCAGTGGGCCGGCGGGTAAAGTTGCTTCGGGTACATAGGATATATTACGCAAAAGGCTGAAGACGTAACCCAAAGCCAAATTTGAATACAAGGCCGCATTAGCAGTGGTAGTCGGATCTTGAAAAAAATCCGAAATCTGCAGTGAGATTTGATAGTTCGGACCGACGCTGACGGCAGAGGGTCTAAAAAGGACGCTGTGACGGTAACAGTAGGATCACTTCCAAATAGGGAGAAGAAAATTTCTGTTGACGACGCATCCAAGAATAAGTCGACTAAGTGTTATCGCACCCGCGACGAACGGCCTAATGACTGCATCTTGGAGGCGCGTGCATATCATCATCAATTGTCCTGGGCCAAAGTTGGTCACTGGACGGATTCCTTCTCCCACCTCCCCCTAAGCGGGCATCCAGCGGGCCTCGCTCGCGAGCTTTCAGCCAGACAATGCGTCATGAAGCTCGCCGGCGGTTCCTTGCAAGTGAAGGTGGCAACGAATGGGGAATCGCAACGCACACTTTGCCTTCGTGACAGCAGCCAGCCCTGTTTGTGGAGTTCTTTTTTTCGATGCGGCGCGGCCCACTCTCGAGGCATATTCTCTGCACTTAATCTCCCAGGTCTCGCTGGCGGCTGACTTGGCTGGTACAAAAACATAGAAAAAAACACAAGCAACGAGGTGCGAGTGTGTGCGATGACGGAGCACCGGCGGCGCTAGCAGAGGAGAGGAAGACGAGCAAATAGAATCGATGTGACGAAATGCACATGTCCCTGATCTGGAGGCCAACCAGAGGCTTGGGTAAGACGCCGGATGAAGCCGCATTAGCCAGTCGTGAGAGCCCACTGCCCTGAAGCGTCCTGCACGCACTTGATACCACGACCAGTCAGAAGGCAGCGCACGGATTCTTTTTTTTTTGCTCAGGCTGTTTGGGGCTGCGTGCGTTGGTGGTGTCGCGCCCGGCCTGGCTATAGGGTGCCCTGGATTGCTTGGCGTAACGCTTTGGGCAGCCTCGTGGGCAGGTGCAGGTCGCAGTGGGCGGCAGTATCGCTTGAGTGGTCAGCAGCAGCGTCTCTTACGAACGGGTACAGCTTCACAGGTTGACGCCGTTGGAACTTGTCAGCGAGTCGCGCGCGCTGTGATCCGTGTGGCCTTGGTCTGTGGACTATGGACTGTGTGGTCTGTGATGCGTGTGATGTGTGTGATCTGTACAGGTAATAGTCTTGTTGTGGCTGTTCCTAAATCTGGGCTGGCGTCTGTCGGACCTGTTGCCAGAAGCCATCAGCCCTAGGCTAGACCAGGCCGGGCCAGCAAAGTGGTAATGAACCCAGAGCATCGGGTATGGCGGCCGAGATGAATTTCCCAGACTGCCTGTCGTTGAAGCTTTGATGGCGCTGGCTGCTGGTCCATGTGGACGCCTTCGAGGCCCAAGCGGGGAGCATGCGTCGATAAGACCAAGGGCCGCCAGATACAGAACGCGGCAGCTGCGAGACCAAAAGCAGTTGCACCTTCCCTCAATGTTTGGCATACGCAAATACCAAGTAGGCAGTTGCCTCCTACTAGTTCAGCAATAGACCTTCACATTGAGACAGCAAAGGATATCTCTCTCGTGTGTGGGTGGTTGTCTGAGCCAGCCCAGTCAGCAGACCTGTCGACCTGAGTTCTGACTCTCGTCAATTGCCTGCGGGCTGCGGCCATCTCCACCGAGGCATCACCATGGAACTGCTTGCTTCCGCCTTCCGTTCCCGCTCCCGCTCCCGCCATCCTGTGCCCGATTGACAGCTCGTCTCAACTCCTTCCATGGCATAGGTCACAAGCCAGGACTCAGAACTGCAACCGTACGAGCACCTGCGACACAGGAAACATACGACGGAGGACACGCGACCACGGGCTGCAGATCTGCACTCTTTCGGCCATCTGCTCTCTGCTTTTCACATCTTGAAACATACCTCTTAGTACGACTGCTAGTCTCCGCGCTGGATCGTCCCCCTCGACCAGTAGAGTACGCGGAATGACACTAGAATGCACAAAATGGCTCGATTGGGCCACCAATGCGACTCTCCCAGCCTAAATGGCAAAAATGGGTGGGCGACTTGCGCCCATCTCATCCACTGGTTCTTGTTTCATGTTTTGCCGCAAACTGGTTGGCTCTACTAATACTACCAGTATAACACAGCAAACGACGGTCGTTGATGATCATCCTCACGACTTGGACGACTCCGTGTGGTATCGTGGCATCCAGAGTCCTCGCTCGACAGCCAACCGGTGGGTATACTACCGTACAGTATTGCTTGCGGACAAGGATGCCCTTTCCGTCAAGAGACACTTGAACCAACGGATAACATGTGTCATCGCAGAGTCTCCAGACCCAACAGTACCCCACGGTGCACGGTACCGTCCTTGTAGCTGTGTACGTGTGCTGTCATGCTGGCTGTTGTAGGGCCAAGCAACCGTCGTCATCGCCCTGTCTGCCGTCCACGGAGTCTTTACCTTCCCGATCCAGCCCACGGTGAAGGGTTTGCGTGCCCTGCCAGCTTGCCCACTGTCGTACCAGCAAGCACACGGTGTTCCTGCAGGGCCTCCGAGGCCTGCGCCCGCTGGGCCTGGTCTTCTCACCTGATTGCGTTGGTTTGCATGATCCGATGGACCGATCGTCTCCGTTTTCTCCACTGCAAGCCGTAATGCAAACGTTCCTGCTTCAATCTGCGGGCGGTCATTTGTCCCCTTCCGGAAGCCTGTCATAAATGCGCAGTACCAGCTCCAGTCGATCTGTCAGGTTCCAGGCTGCTGCTCCGTCTGGTCCGTTTGGGGACTGTGTGAGGGGTTTCTGGGCTCCCCTCCATGAAACCCCCCTGTCGTCTCCGCCGTCTGTGTTCCCCGTCCTGGTCGGTACATCCGCGGCCACTATGTAGCGCAGCCTCTCCGGTACCTTTGGCCCTCGGCGCTGGTGGCAGCCTCTCGTACCTGCATACAACCTTGCCAATCTAATGCAGGTACTGCGTGTTCACGGAACACGGAAAATTCAAAAATCGGTCGGCTCGTCTTACGACAACCCCCAGCCAGCCCAAGCCTGGCAAGCAAGCCTGGGACGTAACGACGGGCTGAAGAAGGAGCTCGGGGTTGCTACCTCATCGTCGTCCTTTGCCCACCCCGTTCCTGATGGACGTTCGGATCTGGTCTTTTGCTGAGATCTGGAGCGCAGATGAACAGCAGACCCGGCGGGCCCTCCCGTCGTCTCTCCCGAGTCATTCGACGCCCTCAAGTCCTCAAGTCTCGCCGACACCGAGCCCTTGCTCACTCTGCGCACAGTATTCACAATCCCGTACTGTATGTGCTAGAGGGACTACTGGCCGGCCCCGTTTCCCGTTGCCCATGAGCCGTCAGACCGTCTTTTGCTAAATTCCCGCGAACCGTGGTCCTGTATCCATCTGTCAGGCCTCGCTAAGCAGCGGAACCTGACAACTCTGCACCACAGCGTTGCATCCACGCCAGGGTCTAGGGCTGCCGGAACCGGCAGAAGCTCTCGCTAACGAGTGCTGTGGTTTGACGGGTGCCACAATCGTCGGTCCAAAATCCAGCCCTGGTGCCCAGCGGTGTCGAGCAGCTCCTACCATGTGAGAAGAGCAGGCGGCAGGCCTTCAATCCAGGCCCTCTCATCGAGGCCCTCGTCGACTTTGCTTGGCGGAGGTGATCTGCGGCTGCCTTTCCACGTCGCCGGGGCTCTAGGACTCGGGCCTAGATAAGCGCGATTTTATCATGGATTGCCTGCTTGCGGTCCGAATTCGCCACCAATCTGTTGGGTGCTGACGGGTGCTGATCGAACTTAGTTTTATTGATGTCCAAGGTCATTGAATGAATGCCTTTCCGCCCTGGGAACGGCTCGCATCTCGACTCAACTTAGTCCTGAGTCCAGCTGCCACCATCGATGGTCCTCTGAATCCTCTCGGAAGTGTCCGTCAACCTTTTCGGCGACTCGGATGGGTCAGGTAGGTAGTGTTGGCACGTCATTGAAGGGAATTCTAGATTGGCCATGTGTTGTTGTTGCTCCATCTGCGACTGCCGGCAGATGGGCTTCGCCGTGTCCCCAGTCACCCTATGTTAGCCCCGTCGAAGACAGACAACGAGACATGTGCCATGCTACAGTATGATTCCCCACAGCGTTGCTAGATCTTCGCTGCAAGAACCGTTTTGGCCAGAGGCGTACCCACTGCAGACAGCTGCTAGCCGTCCTTGGATGAATACCTCTTTCACATGATCAATATGGTCTAGTATCGTGGTATTGGCTACGATGTCCTACCACGGTCCCAGGCCTATTGTTTCTAGAGGCAACGTCGGTAGGCGACCAAGTGGACTGGGATGCACGGTTGGTTTACCTAGAAACCTCGACAACGAATCCTCAGGTCGAACTACGGACCAGCTGGGGCTTGGTACCACTACGGACCGCTGGTTTGCGGGCCGCGGGTGGCCGTCAGGTTCATGGTCGGTGGCTCGATAGGCGGCCCAAAGAGGGCCCTGATGGGAAAGGCCGACCTCCCCGGCCCAAGCAGCTTGCTGCCCCGGATTCCCACACTGGCTCGCATGAAGCAGACAGGGACCCCCTAGGCTTTGCAATCTGTCGTACCATCTCTGCGGGCCTGGATCCTCTGAGCATCGAAAGCTTCACCGTGGGGATCTCACTACTTGGATGGCGAGCAACTCGCGAGCTCGCCTATCTCTGCATCACCTGACCAATTTCTGCCAGGCACCACGAGTGGATTCAAGCGGCATAGTGGCATACTCTATCAGCACCTGGGAACTGGTCGACATGCACCTATCCAGCCCTCTGACCGACCGAGATACCCGGGAGTTCGCGCTTTGCAGGTACACAGTAGCGATGTAGTCTCTGCCGAGTGAAGACAGCCGCGGCAGACTTAAACAGCGTTTTATGAACAGGGTTAAGCTCCATGCAAGGGTCCATGGGTCACCCCGCCGTACATTCGCGTGCTCGACTCTGGCAATTCGATGCGGTGAGGTCTTGGCCGGCGTCGTGTGTTGAACAGTGCTATGGCTTGCGGGAATAGATGCATTGCATGAGAATCGGTGTGGAAACCGCGTGGGTGCGCTCTCTGATCGGTGAGCATTGTCGAGATGATAGTGCATTCGCTGGCGACATTGAGTTGACTCTTCGCATATCCATCAGACACGCACTTTCTTCGGGTTTATTCGAGCTGCTCGCACGGTGGCAAGGAGGTCCCTGTTGTCTCCATCAATGCAGCAGACTTGCGGGGCCGGTGACCAATTGGCAATTCCGCGGTCCTGGCTAGCAGAGCCTTCCTTGTCCTTCTCGAAGGTTTCAGCGGGCGCTGAGAGGTGCTTCGAACAAGCGGCGTAGGAGCGGGAGTGGGCACGCCTGGTAGGCCTGCTGGCTCGGCGGGGTCCAGGTCGGCTCTGCGACGCCGCTTCAATTTGACTCGCGCCATCCACTTCATTTATCGCATGCGTCCAACATCGCCCGACGCTTTGATTCAGCCAATCCCTGGCTGCCAATAGTCTGCCGGCCAGTATTATTGAGGTCCACGATGCTGCGACCTAGCAGCATAGGCAATGTTTACACTGAGGCGGCGATCATACCGTCGCTGCCCATGAAATGAGGACAGTCGCGGCCACGCCGAGCGACATTTTCCATCAAGAACATAGTCGCGGGCTTGGGTCAGTCTAGAAGGATTTCAGAACATGCTTGTCGACAGGGCAAGAGGACGCCGTCGCAGTCGGTGTGTGTTGTAGTGGCATGCGGAATGTTCGCGAACGCAAGTTGGGGCATTAGCGGCAGCAGACCGCCTTCTCTGCTGCTGTTCCCCAGCTCCTCTATTCCTGCGAGGGCAGAGAGAACAGTTCATCCCGCAGAAGCGACCCCACGAGTGACTTTGTACACGCATCCTTCGTGGGGTTGGTTGCATTGGGATGTCTGCTACGAGAGATAACGTGCGGCGTGGTTCTTCGCAGCATCCGGCGATCGCCTCTCGACAATCTTTCAAGACCCGACCGTGGGGCACTGCCTCGCACACCGTTGATGGGGTCGCGATCTCTAGGCTTGATGTGGTAAGGCGGTGGACGGCGAGGGCGACGATCGTTCTAATGCTGCTTCTTGCCAAACTGTCTCGGATGGGACCGCAATCTCAACGGTATGGATACCCCGCCGTTTGACAGCTTCCTCTCTGCCCCGACAGTGTCTCAGATCCAGACACTCGTCGGCCGTCAGAAAAGCAAGAGCCTTGCCTGTCAGGCCATCTGCCGCATGGACTTTCATCGAGGCAGTGCAAGACCTGCAGGAACGTGCCTGTGTGCTGCAAGCAGTGGCATTCGGGACGGACGCACAAAATGCCAATTGGCGCAGTCGGAAACCAGGCCAAGACAGGATGCGCGGAGTGCGGACCGAGCTCGAATCCTCCTCTTGTGTGCTACGGCAGCACACAGTCTTCTGGGTAAAAAGCAGCCAATGTCACATGCCACGCACTCACACATGCAGTAGCACCTCCTGCTGCTGTGATCCGCGCTGCAACTAGGCTTGCAGCTTGATCGCTACGGCTCTAGGACAAAACTGCCCATAAGAGGAATCCAGTCGTCCCCAGGGGACCGTTGCGATCACCAAGCTTGACAGAAGCATGCCCCTCTGGGCTGTTGAAAGCGGGAAAGTCTCAGACCTGAAACCACCCGGCCATGTGCTGTCTGCAACTGGCTGCGTGGTGGTTGCGAAGCTACAGCAAGAAGAGGGCACTACTGCAGGGCCGCCTGGAAGCTCAATGGCTGCTTGGGTGTTGAGCGGGCTAGCACACTCGACGCCAACTGAGGGGAAGACGCAGGGGTGCAGACTGCATCCCTTTAGCGGCCACGACGGCGTATAGTTTTTCCGATACCGTTTTAGGAAAGGCCAATCCTTGCTACGCAACATCCGGTTGGCTGTATTCCCTGCCTCGCTTAATTTACGCCGATACAGGGGTTTATGGCCGCCAAAGGGATGTTGCAGGCTGTCCCATGCGTGCCGAAAAGCTGGAACCGCAGATACGGTTCACGGTCTGGACGCTATGGAAACCTTGTCTCGCTGCTCACTTACTGGACTCGCACGCATCAACGTCAGAAGGAGATTGACGTCGGCGTTGGACAGACATCATGGCTGTACCCTCCCTCGGCCTGTGCCTCATGCCATGATTGACGGCGGGCCAAACAGCGAGTACGAGCCTGACCGGGTCGACTGCTTGTACCCCCACAGGCGTCTGCCGCGGTCCCTGCTGCATCAAGGGACTACCCTCCGCTGCGCTGTAGGCTACGGTTTTCTCGGGGCAGATCAGAGGCCTAGAGCAGCGGGCGGGTTGAAGACTTTGCCCGGCGTCATAGCCTGACGTAGCCCAGAGCAGAGGTGCAGTGCTAGGCCGCCGGCTTGCCGGTGTTCATCAACAGAGGGCTGGATTGCGAACTGGCTGAGCCTGTTTTGTGCACGCCGTTTCCACCCTTTCGCCCGAATTGGCAGCCAAACTTCCAGGCCTCGACGTAACGGGTGGTGGTGGTGACGCATCTGCAGATCGCAGGACATCCCATTTGCATCCTATAATAATGATGCGTCTCGGCGTGGTTGATCTGCACCACTGCTTAAGTAACTGCGGGCGTCGCGCACAAAAGACAGGCTACGTCGCCCTTATCACTGACGTTTCGATGTACTGTACTTTGACATCCTTCCCAGGCAGCGCCGTCTTTCTTTCCTCAAAGGGGATGATTACCTTTCTGGGCAGGTAGTAGGGGATCCTGACGCATCCTGGCCGATGCAGACATTTGGCAGTCGCACCAAGGTCGAAGGTGTTATGATGAGGGTGAGGCTTAGCTACCAACAGCACTGCATGCCAACGCTCTCGGGGTGACCCGTTCGTCTGGACCCGACCTCGGCATATGCACGCTGACTGCTTGGCATCGCGATCGGGTTCTCATTGGGGAGGCCATCCTATGGCCCTCGCCGAGTCACCACACCATCGCAGTGCTCTCCAGATCCTGCAGGACCGTTTTCTGAACTTTGAGAGCTCGAGCAAACCGGTTTGGGGGCCGGCCGCGCCTCCCGCAACGCAACGCTTTGGGACGGTGGCTTGCGATTGGCATCTCGTTGGCTGCCAGGACGGTGGGACGAGGATGCGGCGCATCAAGGTTCGGAGGATCTGCCAGGTACGAGTGACCGTCTGTCGCTTGGATTCCATGCCGTTAACCCAGACAATCAATCTATACAGTCCGATGTTTTAGAGTTCAGCTGGGTGGACTATCCCAATCGTCCACAAGTGCTGCTCGCCTGTTGGCGTCCGCTGATCTGGCCAATTGCGGCTACGCTGCCTCGCTCATGCCTCGTCACTGGCAGCTTTATCTCAGGTTTGTGCGGAGTGCAGACTTTGTCCGACAGGGAGTATCTTGTCAACTGGAAGCTAGGAGATGCCTGCCTCAACCCGACTCAGCATCGTCCCAACTATCAGGGCAGATCAGGTCAGGGCACCAGCCGCAGATCTCCTCATCGCAATGTTAATGGAAAACCCCAGCGAGCCCATGGCCATTGACGAGCGGGATGCCCTGTCGAGACAGTATCGGGATAGAAGGTTGACGCGTAGATCCTTTGGGGCTCCCCATGCTTTTTCGCTTTGATGGTCCACGCAGCGGCTGAACAAGGTGCTGTCGATGACTCTGCTACAGTGCGGTCGTCCCTTCACCCAGGCTGCCTGGGTGCCCCCCATACGCCGGTGCCGCCCGCCTCGGCTGTTTCAAAACTATTTTGGACTCCGACAAAGTTGGAAGTGGCTCCGTCCATTAGTAGTCCCGCATTGAAAGGCGTACCTCGACGCCGGTGTGTACACCGAGGACTGAGGGCACGTTGCAGCGCTGTTGGAAGGATCCTCTTCCCACCGTACCGTTGTGGGCAGTCTGCTCCGGCCGGACGCCCTCGGTGACAAGCGACCCAACGGCCGAGGTTCTGCCACGTTCTGGAACACACCTTTCCAATGTTCCATGGGTGCGTGCGTATACGTGTACGTATGGCATGATGCTGATGATGATGATAATGTTTTGCCTTCAGGCAGGCTGAGGCTGCGCGGATGCTTTTCTGCCCCAAGCACGCTGACGAGGCTTTATGGCGGCGATATTCTGTTTCCTGCAGGTGTGAGGACGTCTGTTGACACTATCGGGTGATGCTATTCACGTCTGTTCTCTGACCGAGAGCGCCGAACGAGATCCCGATCAATGGGTGATCCGGTAGAACTCCGGGTGCACGGCTTTTTCCCTTCACATCGTTCCTGTCTTTTCGTGCTGCACGTCTGTGGGTACCACAGATTACCATCCGGGCTCGATAGATCTCGGGGAGACTTGCCTGTTGTTCTGACGGCCGGCTGTCATTTGACAGAATGAGGGCACGGTCTTTGTGTTACGACGTGAGCAAGGTGGGTGGGCTCGTACGCGTCGGTGCCCGGGAGGCTTGGGAGGCTTGGAGTCTGTTCACTGGGACTGGACATGGATGTCGTGCAGTTTGACGTTCTCAGATGCACGCATCGCATATTGGAGACAATCTTAAACCTCCGTCACTGCCGAGTCACATCTAAGGTGTCACGCCTTTTGTGATACCATCGCTGTCTACGTCCAGATTGACAGCCGGGCTCGAGCGCTAATGCAGCTACAGATGCTATGTCATCGTCCAAAATACCCAAGTGGGTTGGTTTTGCGGTCGCAACCCGTTTGTTTCCAGCGTGTAGAACAGGCTAAAAGACCTTGGATAGCGTCAAGTAGTATACGACCACGATCTCTCGCAGCCTCGCACTCTACTTTGACGAGATCCGTTAAGAAAGTGCATATGATCGACTCAGATCACCAGACCAACCCGAACTCTTGCAGACGGAGGCCGCCGTCGGAAAATCCGGTACTGCTGCGCATTCATGCATGGCCATGTTTCCAAGCTTCCCCAAAGGTGTCGACTAAGGCACAGGCACAGCCTTGCGGGTTTGTCTCGGGCGAGCCGGGTCGGTTCGGTTCAGCCTGCCCAGCTCTATTTTCCCCCGTCGAACAAACTCCCCTCTCATCTTCTCCCCAAACATGCCCCCAGGCCAGGGCCTACTCTATAAGATGTGCGCGTATGGGAGGTCTTGAGCAAGTTATTCCGTCCGATCTAGCAGAGAGGCAGGCAGGTGTCGCGCGTCGTGATTTGATGCGTGATGCCTGCGCTTCCCGCTTGCCTTCCCTGCGCGGCCCAGGCCCTCTCTGCATTGCCTGGGAGTTGCGCAATGCTTGTGTCGAGGCTGGCATTGCTCAATGAAGATGGGACGGCCGGGGGGGCCTTCTGCAGATGGGCTACGACCTCGCACATTTATGCCGACGATCAGCCCTGGGATCAACCGTCCAGCGGAAAACCAGGTCACGCTTGATAGTGGCTCAGCTGGCGATTGGCTTGTCCGGCGTGCAGTGGAAGTAAAAGTCTGTGTCGTTTCGTCTAGATTAACTCGCTCCCGAGCCGCAGGCGTCATCTTTACTCGTCAGATGCGGTTGATGTATCCTGCGGGATGGGTGACTTGCTTGCCATGCGATGTCGATTTCCTGGGCCCCTGCCACACCTATAGCATGTCGCATTACGACAGTTCGGCCGTTGTGTCTTGGGAGCCGTCCTGTTCCTGAACTGACTCCATGGGTGGCTTGTCGAGAGCCGCACAGCCTCCTTACTATGACCACTTGGCTGAAGCATAGGATTCCGTTAGTGATATGTCTATGTGACGACCGCAAAGCTATCCCTCTTTTTTGGCTCCGAGGTGAGACTCTGGCTTGGAGGGGGAGTTTTGGCCATGACGGGATGGGGAAATGAAAGAGCAAAACCCTAATTCACCGTAGCATTGACATCTCGCCTATCTGAGATCGGAGCAGACGCCAAATCCCGGGGGAGCGCGGGAGGGAGGGGGCTCCATAACGCACCCAGGAGGAAAGCCGCATGGGGATGGCGGAGAAAAAAAAGGCCATTGACCTCCACCAAGCGCGGTCGCGTTCCGGTGACAGTAGTCGTTGACGGGAGTGGCTTGTCATGTCCCCCGAACCTCGTTAGACTTGCGATCGGCGCCGGGCTGCCCAGAGGGTCACGGTCACATCGCGCGTCCATGGACGTGACGGAAGAGGAAATTCTCGATAGTGCTAGGAGGCCTTTGAGCGTCGAAGAGGAAAGGCGCGGAGCCGGTGGCTGGGGATTTTCGAAGGGAAAGGCAAGGAAGGGAAGGCTAGGGAATTTTCCCTAGGGATGGCATCGTTGTATGAAGCAGATCCCGCACGTTGTCGTGTCATCTCGCCCGGCTTGGGTGTGACTTGGAGACCACTAGCTCTGGACGGTCTCACGTCTTCCTGGTACGGTCAAGTTGAATGGATTCTATGCTATCTACACAGTGACAAGTGATGGACGCTACAGAAGATAGAAGGCAGGGATGACCTTCACCGGCTACACAACTCCGTCGTTGCTACTTGACGCCTGATGAATGCCTGATCAGCACCGTAGCAGCGGCTGAGGCCCGGTGGAGGCTCATTGCGTAATGAACCGTCCCTCAATGACACGGGCCCGATCACCTAATTTCTCGGTGCGGCGGCGCCGGCAGCGTTCGCTTCGTCGGCACGCTGGACGCACTCCTCGAGCACCTGCCAGAACTTTGTGGTATCCAGGCCCCTCGGTATCCGCACGCCCTCCTCACCAGCCGGAAGCAACGTTGCGATGGTCCGTCCCAGCTGTGATCCCCGGTGGAGGGCGTCGTCGTGGGTACCCTCTGTGAGGACCTTGACGGCGAAGCGCTCGCGCTTGTTCGGGTTGTCCGATGATGAGTTTGGGTCGCACTCATCAAAAGCAATCTCCCACTTGGTGCCCGTCAGCACCGCCGCTACTGCCAGCGGGTCGTGCAGAGGAGGACCCTCAATGATGCCGAATACGTCCCTGTAAATTTCGGGCAGAGTCTTTAGCGTCAACTTGTTCTGATGGAGAGCACGGCCGGTCACAATCTTCACTCACTTGTAGGTCTTTGCGAAGAACATGAGCAGCTCGACGAGCATTGTTCGGAGCACCGTCTTGCCAATCCTTGGCCCGGTGGTCTCAACCGGCTCCGTCTTTGCATCGTTCAGAGCCACCTTGTCAGCCCCGTAGAGCAGAAGCTCCTGCACATCCTGCCTCGCGAGCACAAGATGTGTTGTGTCGAGAGGCAGGATGGTCGTTTTGGCTGCGAGTTCCTTGGTGTCAAATATGAAGGCCGCGGCCTCGGGATCAATGATGATATTGCTGTATGCTCATGGATCAGTAAGATGTTCAGATCTATATCTAGTAGTGTGGTATTGGTTTTGCTCGGATGTTTTATGTAGCATCAGGCAAGGGAACATTCATGGAATAACACTTGTTATGTCCCACGATCACTTCAGGTCAAAGCACAGCCGAGGGCGGGACGTGGGCCCTTTCTCCCATCTTGGACGGAGGCGATATCAACGGGAATCACAAGGACGTCACGTCACAGAACGGGGAGAGAATAGCACACTCACAATTCTGCCCAGGGCGTCCAGTTTCCAATACGAGCCTTACCATCCACAATGCCATACACAGCGCTGGTGAAGCCGTCTCCAACTGCACCTCCCATGAGACTCAGCCCCTTCACATGACCGATCAGGTCGGGATACGTCTGGAACAGCTTGGCCGCGTTCGTCAAGCTCCCCGTCGCGACGAACCACGCGGTGCCGGGCTTGCACGACCGCAGGGCCGTGGCGGCGGCATCAATGGCGGCGACGTCCCTCCGCGGCTGGACGAGCGGCTCAGGCAGCAGGGTGGTCCCGTCCAGACCGCTCTCGCCATGGATGTCCTCGGCGTTCTCGGACAGGCGCGGCCGCTGGAGCGGGGACGAGGCGCCTGGGTAGATGGAGATGCGCTCGTGCTGCCCTATGGCCGTGAGCACGCTGGTGGCATTCCACGTCGTTTTCCTAGGAGACGGTCGTCAGCTGTAGGCCTCCTTCTCCTCGTATTGTTGCCGTGGACGAGACGTTGGCACACTCCGGACCGGGATCTGCCAAAGCAAGAGGGGGGCGCGCCGCGGGCTTGGGCCATTCATGCTTCTCGGCCTACCGATGCGCGCGGTCCGGGACGAGCACAACCCCGGGGCGTGTGAACATACTCTAACGGGGCATTGCCAAAGACGGTTGATATGCCCAAAAGTTTGATGCCTGGGTGGTATGCTGCGAGGAGAATTGCAAAGACGTCCTGGACTGTCGGTCAGCGTGGCGAACTAAAGTTTCGTAGGCAGAAGTGGTGTTTCCGGATGAGCTGGGAAGGTGAGTTGCGGTGAGGGCGGACCGTCTCCAAACATGCTCGTGGGAGAGGCATGTAGAAAGAAGCCTCACGACCTGTCCGGTTCGCAACTTGTCTCAGACTGCCCGTTATCAAAGTTTAAACAGCAAGCCCGGGGGTCAGAGATGCCTGCAAATCTAACTCACGTCGTGTCCAGGGTCGGCGTCCAGCCAGACTGGAACTCTCTCGTCCTCAGTCATTTCGGCAGAGTGCGGTGTGTCTGGTTGGTTTCTTGAATGTGTAAGAGCTAAGAATTGGTAATTTTGAGACGCGGCTATGAGAGTGCCTCTCGGCAGATGAAGAGAGAAGCGAATGCCAAGTCGTAGCTAGAGTGAGTGCGGTGGAAGGAACAGCAGCAAACGACACGGTCAGCCACGGCCACTTGTTCGGTCTATCGCAGGGGCGGTCGCCGAGGCGGAGGTCAAAGGCCGCCCACTTCTTTGCGGCGCCTCCCCCGGCAACAAAGCGGGCTGGCGGCTCTATCACATGTATGCAGTTCAGTGGAGATGAAAGACACCATTGCATCACACTCACTCACACTGTTGAGCAACAAACAGTACAATCAATCAAGCCGTTCCCCCTTCCCACCATTTCCACAGAATAGGAAGAGAACATTGAATGCTTGGGCTGTGCATGAGGGTATCATTAATTCAGCATTTGGCTACCAATGCAAATATGAGTAGTTCCCCTGAGCCGCCGTCAAGTCGTTACGACTCGGCTGCTTTCCTCTTCTCAAGGACCTTCATCACGTCTGCAACACTATTCACATCTCCCTTCTTCTTCTTGGGGCCTCGCTTGCGCTTGGACTTGCCGCCACCTCCATCTTCGCCGTCATCGTCATCGCCCCATTTGGAAAGCTTGGTCTTGCCGTCGTCTGCCAGCTCCTCCTCATCCGCCAGGCGGTTCGTGCCGAAGCCCAGGTCCATGTCCTCCGCATCACGATCGGCGGACGCCATCATCTTCTTGAGCCTCTCCTGCCTCTCTGCCTCCTTCTGCTCTTCTTCTGACTTGGTGGCTGCATTGAGCGTCTTTGCTTTCTTGAGGGCTGCCAGCACCGACGGGTCGTTCATCGCCGGTCGTGCATTCTGTTCCTCAGATATCAAGCTGGACTTGAAGTAGTTGCGAGGGTGTTGCGCTTGCGGCTTCGGTGGAGGTCGCATATCCTCTTCCACTGCAGCTTGCCCTTCCGAATCGACCTCGCCCTCGCTCTTTGGTGAATGAGACTTCGTCTTAGCCTCCTTCTTCTTCTCATCATCACCAGACTCATTGCTATCGTCTGAGTCCGATGATATGCCTCCTAGTGGATCGTAGTCTGACTCCACATCAGAGAACATGGCCACATCCTCGTCCGCCTTGGCTTGCTCCTCCAGCTTCTTCTTGTAGTACTCAGGGACGTCCATACCCAGGACTTCGGCATTGGGATCAACCTTGAACGATTCCCGCTCTTGTTCGACTTCTGCTGCAACTTTTCGGACCTTGCGCTTCTCGTTGCCGTCCTCATCGACAATGATAAGCACCTCTCTGCCCTTGGCATCGCGCTCTATCCTTGAGCCCGGCTCCTTCTTAGCGCCAATCTTTTTGAATCTTGACCCCAGAGCCGACTCCTGCTGTGCTTTTGCGGCCTCACGGGCAGCCTTCATCTCAGCTAGAATCTGGTCCCGTGTCCGCTTCTGTCCTGGGACCAACGGTCTTGTGGCTAGCTGTCCCTTTTTCCTTGCCTTCTCCTTCTCGATGGCGGTAACCTCCTTCTCCTCTAACTGCTCAAAGGCATCGTCCACGTCTTCTTCCGCAGGTTCGTCTTCCTTCTCGGACGATGGCTCTGGTTTCCCTTGGTCTGACTTGTCTCCACTAAAGACATCCTCGCCCTTCCTGACCCTCTCGAGTAATTTGAAGTCGAGGCCTTTGATCAAATGCGTACTCGACAGATCACCGCCTGCAATTTCGTCCCTTAGCTTCTCAAAGGTAGCCTGGTCGATCTCCTCTTTCTTCAAGGACTCCTCCAGCGCCTGTATCCGCACGGCCTTGTCGTCCTCCTCCTGCTCTGCCTGCCGTTGTTTTGCGCGATCTACGTAGCCCTCTGCGAACTTAGTGCCCTTTGGCGCGGAGGTTCGGAATTTCTTCTTCGGTCGGTCTTGCTCGTTGCGCTCGGCGAGTTGGCGCGCAAAGTCGAGACGGCCTCCACCTGCACCGGCGACCGATCGTCTGCGAAGACCTATTGTCAGTACGTAGTCTTGAATGCGGTCTGAGTTTCTCTCTCAAAAGGCGGAGGGGGTAAACTCACGGTGTCATCGGGATGCTGGACTTCAGTCGAGACCCGAGGGCAGAGGACGAAGCGGCCCCCGTCGTGCGTGGAGGTGGTGATGCGCCATCTTGAGCTGTGCTCGGTGACTTGGCCGAGTTCGCGAGGAGGAGCTTTCGGAATTGCTCGTTATTCATTTTGTGCCACCTGCTCCGAGGAAGAGGATCCTGGCGAACAGTG
>JACBFG010000017.1:1823811-1928912 GCA_013435955.1 Diaporthe sp. HANT25 | reverse complement strand
CCCCCCCCCCAAGCTAACTCAGGTAGAGGCGCCGCATTTCAAGGGTTAGGCTTTTCTTTGAGTGGTCAGCTGAGTTCGTGGCGACCGTTACGCGTTTCGTCAGTTCAACCCGCGACAATAGTCCAACACGCCTTTCACACGACAGCATGCTCTAGCTGATATGACTGGCTTTGCTTATACCCTGATAGAGCTTACAAGCAGCCTTTGAGCTCAGGCTTCTCCGCTTGGAAGCCTGCTCAGGCATACCCGCACTATGACTTCCAGGTCGCTTTTGCCTCAATCTGGCTTACACAGAAACAAGGGCTGATATCCGAGACTATCATTTGAGCTTCATTGAAAATGGGCAGCCGTCTTGAGAAGAACTCAAACGCGGTGCGTAAGCGCATCGAGGATCACACCTTCTCCGATGAAGCCGGCGAGGAGTACGAACCCAGCGCCTTTGGCGGCTTCGGCGATTACTTTCGGCGCAAGAAGATCAAGCTTCAGAACTTGGATGCCGAACTTCGTGAGGGCAGCAGCAAGCCACAGATCTTCAAAGGCGTCGTCGCTCATGTATCCGGATACACACAACCCCCTCTGCACGTCTTGCACAAGCAGCTCGTCGAACATGGCGCGGGTTTCCTGCAGTACCTGGACTCGAAGACGATGGCCACTCACATTATCGCCTCATCACTCACTCCCAAGAAGGCTACCGAGTTCAGCAGCTACAGGATAGTGAAGCCGGCCTGGGTGGTCGACTCTATTGCTGCGGGTCGCACGCTACCATGGGCTGATTACCGAGTGATTGATGAGGGCCCGAGGCAGAAGGTCATCAAGTTCGGGGAAGATGGGAAGATCTCCTCACAGGCGCACACGCCGCAGAGAGGCTATCATGACCAGATTCAGAGCAGCTTCTACACAAGCCAGTTCAAGAAAACCGCTACTCCGGCTAGCAAGGTCAACTTCTCAAGCTCATCTGCTACGGTACCAACCCCGACGCCTTCCAAGTATACTCCCTCAAGACTCAAGGTACCTGAGACCATCGAAGATGATTACGATGATGATGCTTTGGACGATCTGGAAATGGCAGACTTCAAAACCTCGTCTCCCGTGACGGAGGAGCCACCAGAGGCAGCCATGGATGACATGACCTCTATGGATGCGAAAAGCCCAGCTGCAGAGGTGATTGAGCCCATTCAAGATAACACAATCCCACAAACATCCAAAGAACCTCCACATGATCCACCCGGCTCTGCACCTCACAACCCTGCTCTGACTTCTGAGGAACATAACGCATGGCTCCTGTCCGACCCCAGACTAAGGAAATCCTCAACCGCAAATCCGGATTTCCTAAAGCAGTATTACTCAGAAAGCCGTCTACACCATCTATCCACATGGAAAGCAGAACTCAAGTCCAGGATGCAAAGGCTCGCCAATGAGAAGGGCACTACTGGCGCAACCAAGACTATCAAGCGCCGGCCTGGCTCCCGGCGATATGTCATGCACGTGGACTTCGATAGTTTCTTCTGTGCAGTGTCCCTCAAGAGTGCACCCGAATTTGTCGACAAGCCCGCCGTGGTGGCACACGGTACCGGCACGGGGTCAGAGATTGCGTCTTGTAATTATCCGGCGCGGAAGTTTGGCGTCAAGAATGGCATGTGGATGAAACGAGCACTGGAACTCTGCTCGGACATCAAAGTTCTGCCCTATGATTTCCCTGCGTATGAAGAGGCCAGTAGACTTTTCTATGAAGCAATTTTGGAAGTGGGTGGTGTCGTCCAGAGTGTCAGTATCGACGAGGCTCTGGTTGATATTACCGCGCTTGTGCTGGATGCTTCTGGGTCGCATGGCCAAGGTGTCTCCGAGGGAAGCATCTGGAGAGAACAAGAAAAGGCCGAAGAGCTTGCCAGTAACCTGCGCAAGCGGATCAAGGAAAGGACGGGTTGCCAGGTCTCTGTGGGGATCGGCGGAAACATTCTTCTCGCCAAGGTTGCACTACGCAAAGCAAAGCCGGCGGGCCAGTACCAGATCAAGCCAGAAGAGATCCTTGATTTTCTTGCTGAGCTCAAGGTCGAAGACCTACCCGGCGTGGCATACAGCATCGGCGGAAAGTTGGAGGAAATAGGGATCAGGCTCGTGAAGGATATCAGAGAGGTCTCAAAGGAGCGTCTGGTATCTGTACTGGGTCCGAAAACGGGAGAGAAAATCTGGGAGTACTCGAGGGGCATCGACCGTGCTGAGGTGGGCGACGTGTCCATCCGCAAGTCCGTCTCGGCAGAAGTCAACTGGGGAATTCGCTTCCTCAACCAGCCCGAGGCAGAAGAGTTCGTTATGAACCTCTGCAAAGAGCTTGAGAAACGCTTGTTGAATGAGGGAGTGAAGGGCACAAATCTCACAATGAAGATCATGCGGCGGGCTTTAGACGCGCCCCTGGACCCTGCAAAACACCTCGGTCATGGAAAGTGCGATACATTCAACAAAAGCACAGTATTTGGCGTCGCGACCCATGATGCTGAGAAGATCGGCAAAGAGGCCGTTTCAATACTTCGATCTTTCAAATTCAGCCCTGGAGACCTACGAGGTCTGGGTGTCCAGATGCAAAGATTGGAACCGATCAAAGCCTCAGCAGCGCCGGATGGGAGCCAGAAGAGACTCAATTTTGGCGCATTCGGGAATGCTGCCGGTGTTCACCCATCAAAGAAGCCGGCAGCGCCTGTAGCACCCATGGCTCTCGATGACATTTCCGATGCGGGTAGCCCTTCCAAATCAAGAGCTGCGGCTCAACAGACACGGCGAGACGTGTCTGAAGATCCTATTTCGGACAATCCACTCACTCCTCGCAAGCCGAAAGGACCGTCCATCCACCCCGCTCTTGCGCTCTCTAGGGCTAATGAGGCAGACGAAAAGGCGAATACGCCGTTGAACGTCATGGGAACGCAATTTATCATGCCGTCGAACCCAGACCCGGAAGTCGTCGCGGCGCTGCCCCAAGACATTCGGAGCCGGCTGATGGCCCAGCAGCCGCGTCGAGATCCTGGTTCGGCACTATCGAGGGAGGGCTCACCTGCCATCCAGAACACTAGCGGACGCCAGTCGCGAGATCAGAGTCCAGCTGTAATGGAGACTCAAATTCCACCAGACATTGACCCTGAAGTGTTCAATGCTCTGCCGGATGACATGAAGGCTGAGGTGCTTGCACAATACGCCCCAAGGAGCAGAAATGTACCAAGTGTTCCCGCCCAACCGCAATCTCCACGCCGGGACCGAATTATTCGCCCGCAGCCTCAGCGAAGCCCGGCAAAGAGGGGACGGGGCAGGGGAGGAATGAGAGGCATGCTGAGCAGGACGCGCGAGAGGCAGCGAGACGCCAGCGCCGGACTGATGCAGACGAGCTTCGTCACGAGGGGCAACAGGAGGTCAGAACTGGAGAGCGCGGCCGAGGAGATCGAGGAGCTCGACCAGGCCTTCCTGGCCGAGCTGCCCGAGGAAGTCCGCAAGGAGGTCATAGCCGACCACCGGCGGCGAAAATTGGCCCAGAAGTCGGGACTGGGCCTCAACCTCAAAGGCCTGGGGCGCCGAAATGCCGCGGACCGGGCGAGGGACACGACCAGTGGGCAGAGCAAAATCGCGTTCCCAAAGCCCCCAGCCAAGGTCGCATTCACGGCAACCTCGCTTACTTCCGTCCAGGAGGTAAAGGACATGTTGAGTGCCTGGCACCGTGAGACAGAGGATGAGGGCCCACACAAGGATGATGTTGAGGTGTTTGAGAGGTACCTTGCCCGCGTCGTCACGGAGGAGAGGGATATGGAGAAGGCCAAGAAGCTGATAAGGTGGCTGGACTGGCTTGTTGACGACGGTGAGGATAGCAGGGGGAGAAAGGGATGGATGGAAGCTTTTACTAGCGTTAAGAATGCTGTTCATCGGGCGTTGGAGGAAAGGGGCCTGGGACCTATGGTGCTTTAGGCGTTGTTATATCGGGTACGGCATGCTTGAATATGGAGCAGACATGTTCCGAACAGTATAATAGGCGTGGATTATGCTCGTTATGAGTTGAATGATAAGGGAGCTGGGTGATCGGCTCAATTCTTCAAAGAGGAACTGAACAAGACAGGGCTCAACTTTAGACGGTCTTCAAACCTCAAGCTACACGACGGAAGAAAATAATCCCTCGCACACCTAGGATGAGAGCTCATTGTACAAAGAGTACCAGTATCAGCTCGCCCTCCCGCAACAAAATGAACACACGGTCCAAGTCAGGCTGTTGATGCAACGTGATACTTTGAGAAAGAAGTTTTGTTGGCAAGAAACGAGTACCACACTCACCCATATGGCAAGCTCACCTGCGCTGCATATACTGTTAGGGACCCATGGTGTAGAGCTACTTTTGTTCAGCGTTGATTCCGGTCGGCACCCCAGATTTTGAGGGGAACGAATCATCTTGCGGTTCAGGCTTTCTGAATGCATTTCTAACCGCCATCCAATGATTTCCAGCAGATCAGCGTCATGCAGCACACTTATTTTGAGCAAGGCTCGAGGCAGAGTCCGGGCGTGGGTAGCACGGCAGATTGGGCACCTCTGGCCAGATCACTGTGGCGTGGCACTGCCCCCATTATAATAACGGCCAGCGGAATGATAAAAAGGCTACGGAAGGATCAATTGTCTTTCCTGTTTACACACTGGATTCATCCAGCACACCCTGGCTGGTTCCATCATCGCTCATCCCACATTACTTCATCATGGCCGCACTCGTCTCGCTGTCCACTGCGGCAAATGTTGCCGCAATGATCTCTCTGGCTGATATGGCTTTCAAAACTGGTACTCAGGTCTGTGACCTATGTTGCCGGTATCGAGATGCACCCCGGTCCATATCCCAACTGGTCGACGAGATCAAGGCCTCGACGTCCAACATTGCCCATGCAAGGATATTCATGCAAGAATTTGGAGCCTCGGCGTTCGCTGTTGACAATGGACACATGCTTCCACAAATCGAGAAACTCCTATGCCTACTGGATCAAGAGTTCAAACACCTGAGGAAACTCGTACCGGACATGATTTCGTCCTCGTCAGGTGGCTTGCTCAATCCACTCCGACGAGTAGCTAGTCGTTTGAGATGGTCACTGGACGATCGTGCGATCGCGACCTCATGCGCAAGCCTCCACAGACTCAAAACCGACCTGAGCATTGCCCTTGGTATCACAGGAGGGTGAGTGTCCCGCCCCTTCCATACTGGAACTTGATACTGATTTGTTCATATCAAGGATGAACGACATCATTCTTCGAAATGAAATAACCGCCACCCGAACAGAAGTTGTCAAGTTCACAAACACTGCGAAGAAGTTGGAGGACTATATCAACGTCCTCAGTATTGTTCCATCCACAAATACATCTGGAATCGCAAACACTGCCACGCGGTTGCCCTTCAGAAACACCCGCGCGAGACTTCGAGGACCAAGGCGCGCCAGCCAGCGACAATGCGTCCTGCCTGCAATCTCGGACAATGAGGGCGAAATGGTTACCATTGAGCCACTTCCAATGGATGATTCTCAGTCCGCTGTGCTCAGAAAGGTGTGGCTGCAGCAACATGAGAGTGGTGCGATCGAGACAGTGTCGTCGACATACGAGGACATGACCCTTCCCCTCATACAAATCAGAGGACTTATCCGGACAGCGATCGAGGATATAAAGCTGTCAGATTATCTCATAGTAACGGGCAGCCAAGCAGAAGAGATCGCCTTTATCATCGATCAACTACTCGCTCACAGCCATATCGCGGCGGCCGCGTCACTCTCACGTGGGTCGCAGCGGTTCTCTGCAGCACGAGACTGTCTGATTACACCAAGCGATATGGATATTCCTGGTACCTCCACCCAAATGACATATTGCAAATCGAGGACGGATAGTCTTGCCCCAAGTCGGGCCGTACAACAGGGGAGTCTCGCCAGTGGCTTGTGGATGACACAGGCTTTTTCAAAGACAACTCCATGGGGGACAATCAAGGCCGAGATATACATTGCTGGTGATCGGCGGTACTCTGAACTACTCTGTTTTTGTTTGGAATTTTCACCGAATCGAAAACTATCAGACATCGGTGTTGTCGTTGATTATGCATCCCATCACGTCAAGTCACTCGTTTGCTTAAGTCATCAGCCGTATTTTACGTCCGAATACATCACCTCACTCATCTCTCAACCAAACCAACCGGCTGGATTACGGAATGTGGTCCTTGTCAAAGATGTTGGAAAGGGGCCAAGTTGTGTATACGGACCTGAGCGTCCCATAGAATTCTTACTTAATTGCGACTCAATAGGATGCTGTTGAGCACGGGCTCTTGCCAACATTACAATTCATCCCAACGAATTCGTTTCGATTGAGGGAAATTAATGGCTAGATATCTCATGTTAGGTACGATGAAAATGGTTATGGCTTTCCTAGCCGGGAATCTTTCACGTGCATGAAACGGTCACGTTAACATAGTTTTCTTTGACCCATTGGAGCTTGAGCAAGAAAAGCCACTGTTTGGAGGAACGATGTGGCTTAGCTACGAGAATGTTCCAGTCATTGTCTATTGACATCTTTTGAAATGTCTGGAACGGGGTGTTTTGGTCGATTTTGTAGTCTTGATGCTTACAATATCGGATCGCCATCCATCAATTACAGCATTCGAAGACTCCCTTCAATTTGCGAAACCTTATTCCATCTCGGGCTTTCTGGGTAATAAGCTATGGACGATCATGCGCAAGCAATGTCCTAGGCCAATGGAGGGAATCAAACCGAGTTTACTCCGCCTTGATCGTGGAGAAGGCTGGAGGCGGAGGCGCGAGGTCTTGGTATAAAATCCGCCCCATACCCCAATGATCCGCGTCCCCGCCTTCATCGTCGCGGCACTCAACACCACATCTGCTCAATCGTCTCACTGAGCAACAAAATTACATTAATGATGTCTACCGAAAATTGCGAAAATTGGAGCCAGTATGTCGGCTATAAGCCGCTCGATGGGCCGGAGATGCGTCTCATCGACTTTTCTGACAACATGGTTGTCCGTCAAGTGTCGACAATGCTTCGGAGACTATGGCTCGTGGACCCGCCTCTTTCAGACGAGGAGCTTTTACAAGAGACTACGCTCAAGGCGTGTTTCCAAGACATCACGCAAGCCATTGGAAACGGAATCTCAGATGATCCCGAGAACGCAAGGTGGGATCACGGACTCTGGCTGTCACACACCGAGTTCCGGGTGCTCAACCCGGCCGTGCTGGCTGCGGCGGAGCCGTACGACGTGAGGAGTGTCGTATCTCCGTGGCGGTCCGAGATCTACGAAATTTACAAACATGTCTTTATCGACCTGTGGCGGACGTTGAAGAAGGCGCCAAAGACTGAGCATCTCGGGAAGTTCGACCCCTCCAAAGAAGGATCCGTGACTCTTGGCGTTCTCAAAGCCGAGAAGCTGAAAGTTGACAAAACCGCTTTTCGCACCGATACTTTCCTTTATCCGGTTTGGATCAACCCAAAAGCCAAAATTATATTCAGCGTGGATGGTACCGAAGGAAATGAGCACATGTGGTCGGATGGTGAGCCTTCGGCATGGACCAAGGGGCTGTGGGTGCAAGGTGAGAAGGAAGTCACTATGACGACAAAACTGGATGATATCGAGGGAGACCAGACTGGCATCACAGCTATATTTGTGATGGGTCATTGCGAAAAGGCTCCTCTACTACATCGAGCAGAGGTCCAGGACAAGTCAACAACCGTTTTGGAGCCAGCAGATGGTGGCAGTGGTCAAGCGGCAGATGACGACAGGCCCGAGTTTGTTCCAGAGGCAGATCACCTTGCAAGGGCAATCTTTTTGAGTGCGGGAAAAGCTGTCGATCAATGCGCATTCGATTTGGTCGACACCGACATCGAACAGCTACAAGACACAGCCTCCTGGCTAGAAGTGGATGTGCAGGAGAGCGATACGGTGTATGAGCCACTCCCAAATGATCACAGCATCAGGGTCCTCATCGTGGAACCCGAATCGGCTGGACCAGACCTCCAGACACGACTAGAAGTTGTGGACTTGGACAAAGACATGGGATATGAAGCCATGTCCTACACGTGGGGAGATCCAAAGGATCATGTGCCCCTCCGAGTTCGAGACAAGACCGTCATGATCCCAAAGAACCTCGAGAACTCCCTGAAGAGGCTTCGACATGCGGACCGCAGACGATATATCTGGGCTGATGCTGTCTGCATCAACCAGGAGGATATCCCTGAGCGCGGGCAACAGGTGTCGATCATGCGGAGAATCTATACAAAAGCGCAAAGAGTCCTCGTCTGGCTTGGACAGGACAAAACGAACTTCGCGAAGCTAGCTTTCACCACCATCTGCGACATTGTTCGTTCCTGGCGCCCTCTGAACGACCCAAATAAATTCTCGAGCTACAAGAATGCATTCGAGCCTCAGAAGGAAGGGCTGAGCATTGACGAAGACGGCTGGACTGCCCTCCAAGCCATGTTCCAGACTGAATATTTCACTCGATTCTGGGTCATCCAGGAGCTGGTCCTCGGGCAGAACGCGACAGTAATCTGGGGAAGCCACTCCATCAGTTGGGGCCTTGTCGGCATCAGCGCAGCGTGGCTGCTAACTAGAGGATGGGCAACGAACCCGGACTGGCCTATCTCAGCTGCGTACAATGCGTTCCTGATATACGTCCTCCCGCTGGCCAGGCGCAGTGCCATATCGAGCTTCTCAAAGCTTGATCTATCTGCCGTCCTGGCGACGACAATGGGGAAGTTCAAGTCGACAGATGCGAGGGATAGGATATTCGCCCTGCTCGGAATGCCGTTCTCCGGAAACGATCCCGAGAAAGAGCAACTCGTCAACCCGGACTATACCGCAGATGTAAAGTCGGTCTACCTGGACGCCACAAAGCGCATGCTCTCCCAAGACGCCAACCTGAGGCTCCTGAGTGCCGTACAGCACGGCCTCGAGGTCGAAAGCACCTCCCCATCCTGGGTTCCAAGATGGGACCAATCTCTGTTCGCCGAGCCCCTGGCTCTCCGACAAGAACACGGGTACTACGCCAACGCGGGCGAGTTATTCTTCCCCAGCGACGACACTTTCGGTGCGGACGGGCAATCGCTCACGCTCACCGGCCTCAAGGTCACTACCGTGACGAACGTCACGGAGCCATTCACCGCCGGCAACATCTCCTTCTCCAGCCTGCCGGACAAGGACAGGGACGCCATGCTAATAATTCTGTCCTACTTCAACGACCCAGACCGCCAGGTTCGCGCCTCCTGGAGCGCGACGCTGGAGAGGTTCACCATCCCCGGCCTCAACGACCCGCAGAAGCAGGCCGAGGCGCTCAAAACGGGGCCCGGGTTCCGCATGGCCGCGACGACAGGCATGCCAGGGAAATACGGGATGCGGCACTCGACCGAGATCCTCGACGGCGAGAAGATGGGCGTCGACAACCTCGGCGAGTTCCTGCTCTACTGGCGCGAGCGGTGCACGTGGGACGTCGAGGCGCTCAAGCACGAGGACTTCAAGGACTTCTGGGCCGCCGTGGAGAAGGAAGGAAGTACCTACGCCACGGAGCGGGCGCTGTGCTCGATGAACGCCTTCCTGGGGCGGAGAGTGTTCCGCTGCGAGGATGGGAAGCTCGGCCTCGGGCCCGCGGCCATGAGGCCTGGGGACGTGGTAGTTGTTCTGTTTGGCGGGATTGTTCCGTATGTGCTGAGGCCGCTGGATGCTGCTGATGATAGCGGAGAAGGACAGAAGTGGGCGTTTGTGGGCGAGTGTATCGTTCCCCCTATAATGCAGGGGCAGGCGGTAGAGGAGGCTGGGTTGTTAGCTGAAGGGACGTACGAGAGGGAGCAGGATGGGACACTGAGGTTGGAGCCAGCAGCGCAGGATGAGCAAGACCCGCGGTTCCATCGCGAGGTTGGGAAAAATGGCGTGGAGAGATTCGAGATCAGGTAGTTTGCTGCCGTCTCCCTCCTTTGTAAGAAAGTGGACTGTCGTTCCTGGCCGACAAGAATAGTCTCCAATTCAATTGGTCACTACGCCACCACATGCCGTCGTGGTCGGATGGGATCAGCAACATCGGAGACATGTTTAACTCCGTCCACATGATATGCAACATCGTGATTACTTTCGGACATAACATAACATCGAAGACTACTTAGTCCCAGCGTGCCAAGTTGGGGAAATCCTGCAGGTTGCAGATTTATAAGAAGACCACATCCGATGTCCATCATCATACAGAATCCCTACAATCAGCAATTGCTCTAAAAAGTAGTATACAATATGGAGTCCAAACGCCTTCAAACAGCCAAGAAGTTCATCGGGCACTTCGACACCTTCGACACAGACACCCTAGCCTCGGTCCTGGCCCCTGACTACTCCCACCACTTCGCCCCAGCATCCCTGGCCTTCCCGGGCGCGCTCACAAAAGAGCAGTTCGTGCAGCACATGGTTGTGCTGCACAAGGTCATGACGGGGTTCCCGGTCTACCCGAAGGAGTACGTCGAGAGCGAGTCCAGCAACCAGGTCACGGTGTGGGCGACGAGCCGGGCGCAGTTCAGGAAGGAGGTGGTAGGCGAGGATGAGGAGGAGAGGAAGAAGTGGGAGTTTGAGGGCGAGTACGTCTTCATGTTTTGGATGGACGAGAGTGGTGAGAAGATTGTGAGGACGGTCGAGTTCCTGGATAGCAAGGCGACCGAATATGCTCGGCCGTTGCTGAAGAAGGCGAACGAGAAGATGAAGACCGAGTACTGGCTCTGAAGATTATCGTCTGCTGACAGACGCATCTTGGGTTTTCACATGTCTTTCATATTCACAGGCGGTGTATCGTCTATCTTCTTTTTGTCGTCGAATGTACGTCTTTCATCACTCCTTGACTGTGGCCCCTGTACCCCAGCTTCCCACCAAGGCCATGGCCTTCTCATCCCCGTCCGCCACGCGGTCGTCCTTCAGCGCGTCTGCCAGGCACCTCCACGGGTCCCGGCTTCCGCCCCACTTGAGTAGGCCCTCCTTTAGCTGCTCGCCATTCTCCCTGCTAATGGCCGCACCATCCCGACCTGACGAGAAGGTCTCTTTCCATACCCGCTCGGCAAGCACGCGGTCGAACAGGTAGCTGTAGTACGTGCTGCCGTACCCGAACAGGTGACCGAAGAAGCCTTGCCACCTGCATCCGGGCGGGTCGACGGGCGTGTTGCCGTACTCAAGCTGGATGCCACGGTAGACTTCGGTAGAGTCGAAGGATGCGTCTACCGCACGCGGGGAGTGATATTCCTGGTCTAACATCGCAAGGAGAATCTGGTTCTCGTTATCTGTGCCCTCGAATCTTCGTGATTGCCGTATCCTGTCCACAACCATCTGGTAGTTTAGCGGCTCATCCGTCTCGTAATGCCGAGCAAAGAGGCGCAGCACTTCAGGGTCCGCGCAGAAGTGCTCCATCAGCGTAGAGGGGAGCTCGGCCAGATCGGTTGCACAGCGCGTACCCGAGACGTTTTGCAGCGAGGTCCGCGCCAGGATGCTGTGGATCGCGTGGCCCATCTCGTGGAAGAGCGTCTCTACTTGTCCGTATGTCAGGAACGCGGGCTTGTCGCCGCCAGCCTGGCTCTGTGGGAAGTCGCACACCAGTGCTATGGTGGGCAGCTGTTTTAGGACGCCATTATTGCCTCTAGACATGGCCATGCCGTCGTTTGCAGCCTCTTCGGCTGAGGCGAATTCCGGGATACCCGCCATGGCTTGTTGAGCGGCAGACTCGGCTTCTTCAAGCTCAGACCCTGCGATCTCGCGTGAGCACCGCACTGTGAAGTGCGCCGGATTGGGCGACTTGTCTGCCCGGTAAAACAGGTCACAGTATAGGACTGCAACGTGGCCGTCGGTGTCGGATATCACGTCCAGCCGCCGTACTTCAGGGTGCCAGGTTTCGCCCGGCATTGTCTCCCTGGCCACAAAACGGATTCCATAGAGGCGTGTGAAGAGCCTTGATAGACCTTGCATAATGGTTCCAAGTGAAAAGTAGGCGGACAAGAAGTCTTCGCGCTTTGCTTTTGATCTCTCCAAGTCCCTGATCTGACCCATGTAGTAGTCTTTGTCCCATGGCTGTAAGTTGGACGAAGCCAAGCCAGTCTTGCCCTGCTTCCAGGCCATGAGGTCCTGCATCTCGCGCCTTACTATAGGCGCATTGTTCTTGTTAAGAGCTTTGAGGAATTGCTGGACGGATTCAGGCGATTTGGCCATCATTCTGTCGCGTAGTGCCATGTGACCATAGCTCTCGAAGCCAGACAAGTTGGCAAGCTCAGCGCGCAAACCGAGCAGATGCTCCAACTGACGGACTGTCCTGCTCGACGCGGTCCGCGAAGCATAGTAGATCGCCTTGCGTGTGTCCTCATCATGAACGGTGCGTAGCGCTAGAGAAGCCTCGCCGCTCAGCGCAGGTAAGTAGACGCGTCCCCTCCGGGTCATCTTGCGGGCTATCGTGGGATCGAGGCCCTGGAGCTGGCTGCTCGGGAACGTGAGGACAGGCTGCTCTGGCGCCATCTGCTCCACAAACGTCTGGCCAACATCGCCTATCTCGGACGATAACTCCACGAACCTATCCCTCGCCTCCCTGGGCAGATTGACGGCCGACTTTGTAAAATCCAACTTCAGGATCTCCGCCACAGCCCTCTCCTCTTCTGACCAGCCAGATGAGACATCTGGATTGTCCAGTGCCTTCCCAAGCTGCTCATTTAGACCAGTGGTCGTGTTCAGCTGGTTCATATACTGGTATACGACTGTCCATGCCTCCGAGGCCGCGGCCTGCATGTGCCTGTCAGGATGGGTGACGCGCACGAAGTCGGACAGGTCTATGACGCGACAAAGTAGGTCGGACAGCCTGTCAAGGTCCCGGACGACGGACCTGTACTCGGACACGGTGCTAGCGGAGAGGACCTTGTCGACGATTCGTTGGGCACGTGTCAGGGAGACCTGGGCAAAGGCGAGGAAGCCTTGAGGCTCGGTCAGGTAGGCATTGCGGAAGAGGCCGACGCGGGGCTTTCCCTTGAAGGCGCCCGAGAAGGCCAGCCATGCCGAAGGAGAGTCGAATATGCGGCGCAGGTCTGCATCGTCGTTCTTGGCGCGAGCGGTCGTGTTGGTGGCGGAGGGCGGAATGGAGAAGGAGTGTGGAGGAGGCTGGGCCGTCTCAGTGTGAGAGGCCGTGTGCTGCCATCGCGAGGCTGCTGCCGCCCGAGGAAGCTGCTGGATGGTTTGTTGAGCCTTGCGCCGGAGACATGTTGAGCATACCCACGACGCCGAGGCTGTTGTCGCCTGGCGCTGGGCGAACTTGATCATGGTCTCGGCGTTGGTGTTGGACCTTCACATCTCATGCCTGGTCTGATGTGCCTTACACACGACGAGGTCGACAACCTTTGCGAGTACCCAAACAAGGAAGGTAAGGACCGAGCCACTACGTGTGTACACTTGTACGGACGAAGAAAACGAAGGAAAGTCATGCCATTACACTGTGTCACACACACAATGCACGAGGGGCGATCTTTCAATCAAAGACCAGCAGCTGCAGCTTATCCTACCCTATCTGACTTCGCGATTGCCGACTTTAGCCCGTCTCCGAGTGGCTGCTGTTAATTCTACCGTGGTTAATCGTGCAGTGTGGTAATGCTATGACGAAAATGCGCTAAAATTTTCGAGAAAACCGGCCGTCGGAAAGAGCCGCTGCTGGAAGTGAGCAGCCATTTGACGACACAAGCAAGAGCACCGAGCGGGCCACACCCATGTCCGCCTGAGTACGAGTCTACTTCTCCCTCAAACTTCACCTGGATTCCTGATATTGCCGCCTCACACGAGAGCCCCTCGACCGCCATCCCGAGCCTCAACGGACCCAATTGAGCTTACCATGGCTGCGAGAGTCCTGCTGCAACGGGTGAGCACACAGACACCCACCCTCCCAATTGGCCATTGACATCCAGGCCTCTGCTGACCATGCTCTTATTCTCGCAGCGCGCGGCGCCGTTGGCAGCGTCCATGCTCGTTGGAGCTGTCGCATTCTCCCCCAAGCTGGCCCTTGCCGAAGCTCCAGAATCACACAACTCTCACGTACGACCAGTCCATGCCATGTTGCCCAGCCGTGCCCTGCACAGTACAAATCGGACTGACACAGAGCCTACTCTTAGTCCAGGAAGCCCATATACGACGACTTCGATGCCGTGCCCACAACAGCCACCCTCCCGCCAGCGAAGCCCGCCGTGAGGCCAGACACCCCATCGTCATCGACGACACTGGCCCCCGAGAGTCCGGCGTCGCCCTCCCTCACCGAGGTAGCGCAGCCTCAGCAGTACCAGCGCCACGGTCCCACGCCCACCGACCGCCTCGCCGCCCAGATCCGTGATGTACGCCTGTTCATCTACCGCCACGCCTGCACCGCCGAGGACGCCGTGAACCGCACCATGGACCGCGCCTTCCACCTCGAGAAGTCCTTCACCGACACCATCGCCTCCCTGGCGCCCCCGCCCGAGTCCGGCGAGAAGCTGATGCCCGGGCTGGTCTACGTCCTGGTGGCCGCCATGGCCGGCAGCATCGTGACGCGGCGGAGCAACATCCTGCTGAGGGCCACGGTCCCCGTTGCCTTCGGCGTGGGCATGGGCTGGACCGCCATCCCCCACACCATGCGCAACACGAGCGACCTGGCCTGGAAGTATGAGCAGCGGTATCCGGTCGTCGCGCAGGGCCACCTTCAGATCAAGGACAGCTGGAAGCAGGGCGTTAGCTTTGCCCGGGTGCACACGCAGCTCGGACGCGACAAGCTTGAGGAGAAGGTCAAGGGTGCTAGGGAGACGGTGGAGGAGTGGGTGAGGAAGGGGAAATAAAGCAGGTATTTGAATTGAAAACACGGTGGGCTAGAGCGATGGGTTGGAACCCTGGTCGGATTGACCACTTGGCTTGTATCATGTGGAATATAGACGAATTCACATGGCCGGTGTGATATTGTCGTGCCCAGAATCATAAAAAATGCGGGACACGAGTGACATTCATGATGCCCAAGCTTAAAGATCTATCCTCGACCATATCCTCTATACTGAATGTTGCTTCGCGACCAATTAGGGAATCCAACACGAACGCAATATTGACATCGCAATGGCGTGTGCCATGATATCTACCACAACTTTTGTTTCCGCCTCCTATACGCCAAGACAATTCCATACAAAACACTCACTCACAGGCTCTTCTCCTTGCCAGCGTCACTCAGGCTTATGAGCGTACTCAGCACCCTCTCATAAGTCCACACCGTGACCGCGCTCGCCGGCGCAGCCTTGAGCAGGCTGACAGTCAGCCCCCTGTACAGGCTCCTGATGCCCTCGGTCCGCAGAATCGACCGCATCGTCCCCAACGTCCCGAGCCCGATGTAATCGGGTATGTTCTTGTGCACATATCGCGCGCGCGTCGGGCCCTGCACCTGGATCCTCTTCCTGACCGTGTCGAGCGGGAACACCCCGGTCTTGGACACGACGCTCGCCAGCGTGCCGGCCAGGGCGTCCCCGCCGCCGAGGGGCAGGTCGAGCCCCCCCAGCGGCGGCCGCAGCGCCTCGTACGCCGCGAAGAACATGCCCATGAACGGCACGATCTGGCCCAAGGCGGGCGCCAGCCCCCGGAAGAAGCCCCGCGGTCCTTCGTCGCGGTGGATCTGCGCCACCGCCCGCCGCAGCGACGTGTACACGCGGTCGTCGTTGCCCTGCGCCGCGAACCGCGTCCGCAGCAGGTCCAGCGGGTACGTGGCCGCCGTGGCCGCCGCGCCCGCCGACGCGCCAGCGATGAAGCTCTCGACCGCGCCCGGGATGGTGTGCTCGCCGCCTGCGGCCTTGCGCAACAGCTGTGTTGTCGACCGGTAGGTTGTGAACTGGATGGCCGAGTAGCTGACGTACATGAGCTCGGCGGGGACGTTGCCCTTCCACAGGCCCGTGAGCCCCTCTGTCGCGAGGATGGTCTTGAAGGTCGAGATGGTGCCCTTGTAGATTGGCCCGCGCCCGCGGATGTGCTCGTAGGAGAGGGGGTCGGAGAGGGAGTGCGACTGAAGCTGGAGGCGGATCTTGACGACGTCGAGGGGCGCGATGACGAAGCGCGATATCAGACCGGCTACGGCGCCGGCCGTGACGACCTGGAGACGGGTGCCCTGGGGTTGATGTCAGCGGGGGCGCCTAGTTGATGCCATTGAGGATGGACTCATACCTCATCCTTGAGCTGCTCTACTTTGGGAGACATGCATAGATCCTCGCGGTGCGTGCGACGGTTGAAAAGAGCAGTTGCGTACAGAAGGAAAGACAGGAAGATAAGCACAATCTGGAAACCGCCTTGATGTAGGTATGAAGATGATGCTCTTGCTGCTGAGGACCTCTCACCCGCCTATCCTCGGAATATCTTCTTATTCAAGGCATAGCAAAGGGGAATTCCCATGACCATTGGCGCTCCTCGTCTCTTGCCTCGCCGGAGACCGAACGGGTGGACCTGGAACTCAACATTTCCTCGCAGGAGCTTTGTCTCACCCTTGATAAGCTTATCGCGCTGCGGAATGACATCAGCCTCAGCGCCCCTAGCCAACTGTTGATTGATTTTCTTCTACACATCAGAACCTGGCCAACACGTACGCATGATGCATTTCGATCCCGAGTCCACCCCTAGGATCAAATCTGTATTCATGTTCTATTTGATAGTTTAAGTTCTCTTGGATCAGGTTGCACGGCATTCATGCAAATAGGCCTTTCACTATCCAGCACGGGAACATTTTACCAATATCACAACACCTCCGCCTATATCCTAATTTCAAGCCATGCAAGATGCGTAAGATACCGATCGCGCCTACGCCCTGTTCTCCTTGGTGTATGTATGGACATCACGCGTCGCCCAATGGTGACGGCCCTTGAAGACCTGTCCTGGAAGGAAAATGTAGCCCGACATGTTCTATTCTTCCAAGCAATTAGCAACGCAATATAGCAAGGCCAGCCTTTAGTCTGTCGCGGTTTGGAGAGGCTCTCACCCAGCGCATTTGATATATACATGTGGCCAATTAGCCCTCGGGAGAACCGGGGCACTTATGAAGTGCCACGCGAAGAGCAGGGTTTGTTGGTCCAAACTGGCTGAACTCGTTGGTCCTGCCATATTCCACAAACTTATCTCAACAATATAGCCAATCAGATGTATCGGTCAAGAAGTGATCAGCATGCTGGTTGCGTTGGTCGGTGTATTTTGACAGACCCAAGAACCGGTAACGCCAATGACCTATCCAGAAGAACATATTCGGTGTTGAGCAGCTTTCAAGCTGCAGCTGACAGCGAGGGCCTCGTTTGTCAAGCGAACAGACACCCGTCTTGTGCGAACCCTATTCTAACAATATAATCAGACCGAGCCTCACTGAAGGCAAGAGTCAACACCAAGAAGTAATCTTTGTGAAAGGGTCCTTTCATCGTGGCCAAGCCAGAACGCATCCTCCGCCTCACCGGCTTTACTACCGCACCGAAGGACTCTCCGAGGGAGAGTTCTACAACTTAATGTCCCGACGCCACGATGCAGATTGTGCCAAAATCCACGAGAAATATGCCATTCTGAAGTTCTAGATGATTTTTGCCTCCCAGAGCCAGCCCCACCACATAGCTCTCACTAACTCGTCACGCAGACCTTCAACACAAGCCAGCACCAGTAGCCTCCTGCAGAGCATGAAGCCGCCCTACTCGATAGACGACCACGACCTCCAGATCGAGCACTACTTCCGCAAACGTGTCATCGTTGCTCGGCGTCTGGTCCGAAGAGGATTTCAAGGCCTTGCACATGGAGGCAACCCCCTACGTCTGCCTCGGACCAGACAGCCGTGGCCCTCACCTGGGTCGAGGTCTACCTCGAGGGCGGGACGCTCGTCAACATTGGTGCTGACGGGGAGAGCCTGCTGCCCTCATTCGCGGAGCAGTCCGACATACGAGCCTCGGACAGGCCTGCTGACAAGTACTACTTAGGGGCGTGCGTGAGCTTGACGAGAAAGGGGTCGAGGGCTGGTCTTTTAAGCTTGTTCTTAGAGTGTGCTATGCATCTCAAGTTGAAATGAGGAATGTTGGGCAACAAGAGGTGGCATCCGGTGCGATATAGCCAAAGGCGAGCCGGGGGCGTAATGCTGTAGTAACATGCCGACTCTGGCGCGACGATCTCGCCCTCGAGGGGGCAACTCTCAATGACCATCCTCTCTCGAGCTTGCCGGATAGATAACCTCACACCTACAAGCAGGAGCAGCCGAAGCCGCACATACCGCCAATTGATCAAATAATTACTTCTTATTGGTATCTCCTCTAGATAAGTAGACAGATACGCCTCGGGGGGAAAGGACTGGTGGCTCTCACGTGAATAGACAAATGCTGCGCCGCGCTCCGCTCTCTCGGAACGTCGAAGTAGATGAAGACAGGAGGAGGTGGCCTCGTGAAACATGGCCAGCCAACAATTCCCAAGACAAGCTAGCTAGATACATGCATGCATGTGCGCCTAACACCCAGTAGCTATGGGCCAAGTTAAGTCAAGACAGGAAAAAGAGATAGATACTGGAGAAGATGAGCTAAATTCGACAAAGTAAATCGTAGAAGGAAAATTAAGCCATATCCTGGAAATGGGGAGACAGGAAATACTAGATATGACAAGGCCTGTGATCCGGTCTAGGTAAGAACATAGAGGTACATCTCTCGAAGATCAAGTAAGTAAATAATAGGATATGGAATCAGATCTGCCAGCCACCCTATTCCTCGCCCCCTGGAACACGCCTCATAAGCACGCCCGCGGCCCCCAAACACCGGGTTTTGAAGGATTAAAACAAGAAACACACGTGCCTCCACCAAAAGAGGCGCAACTCGCTTGCTTGCTCGATGCCCCCCCCCCCTGTTTTGTTTCGCTAGATGCCCTGGCAATAGGGGAGGAGAAAAAGACTTGTCTAAAAATACAGCAGATGAAAATGGCAGGACTGGGTATCTTTCGTCTGTCAAAAGCATTGGGATTTTTTTGCTGTTTGAACGGTTTGATGGGGTAGATGTGATGAGTACACTGGGTGGTCGTTTCGTGCTGCATGTCGTGGAGGTAGGTAGTAGTAGTAAGTGGTCCCGATGGGGGGCGGGGTGAGCGCAGTGATAGATAGGTCGTTTCGCTTCGGGTGGGAGGAATAGGGGGCGAGCCGCGGGTGATACACCGCTCAGATCCTTGTCGGCAGGCCCTTGCCCATGGTCAGCTGGCTCAGGCTCAGCGTCCTGGCAGCCTTCTTTCTCTTGAGGTCTTCCTCGTCCTCCGCCCCCTCTTCGGGATACTGCGCCGCGATGTTGCCAAACTCGTCTACGCCCCCAAATGGCTCGTACTGCTGCAGGCCGGGGGTCGCTCCGGGCTCTTCCCTCGGCGTCTGGAACGCCTCCGAGAACTCGTCGTCGGCGGTCTCCACCGCAGGAGAGTTGGTGACGCTGCTGAAGCGGCTGTCCTTGCCGAAGATGCTCTGCGCCTTACTCGACGGGTCTATGGCAGGGGGTGCCGCCCTCGTGTTGATCGAGATGGGCGTCAGGTGAGCGGTGTTGCTGGGAGCGGTGGCCGTCTGTGGCCGCAAGCGCTCGTTTGACTTGGACTTTGCCGGGTCTCGCACCATCGCGAACATCGTGGATGACAGGTTGTTCATGCGCTCCGATAGCTTGCGCACCTGGTCCTCGAGGGCTTGCCGAGCCGCCCGCTCGTTCTCGAGCTGCGCGACGAGAGCTGCGCTGTTTTGTGGGTATTCTTCGCTGCTGGACTGAGATGCTCGGGGCCCCAGTGATGGCATGCTAGTTGCAGGGCGGACAGTGGCCTCAGACGTTGGCCGGAGCAGCCCAGGGGCCTGAGGCGCTGGAACACCAGTGGTGGACTGGTTCTGCGTTGCAGATGAGGAAGGAGGATGTAGGGAGTCGATATAGGTCCGCCCTTCGCCAAAGGACATACGCGAGGAAGTATTGTCGTCCGCAGTGTCTACCGACCGGCGGGAAGAAGGTGCCAAGCCAGCGTCCTGACTGCCGGTCTGGTAAATGGAAGGAATCATGGGCGGTACGATATTGCTGTACGCGTACGAAGGGTGATTCGACGGAACACGGTGGACCCCAGATCCGGAAGCGGCCCCAGAGCCCGAACGTTGGAGCCCACCACGGTTCCCGACTCCATTGTTGACCTCCATGAGAGGCCCCTTGAAGCCTGGTACAGAGTGGCACAGCTGGCTGACCACCCGCTCTAATCTGTACACGCGAGACTCAAGGCAACCAAATCTCTCGTCCAGAGTTGCGGCCTGCGTGATTTTCATGCCGGCCATCTCATTCATGGAAGACAACGTCCCGAAATTGAAAGGTTGCGGTGGTGTCTTAGGAACCCTGTCAGCCGCCTGTGACTCCGCTATGCTCATGGATGCCCGCCCGTGTTCGAATTGGTCTTCGTTGCCGATGTCTGTCTCGTTCTCGTTCGGATTCGATGAGAGCGGCGACAGGGGTCCCGGGACATCATAGCTTTCCCTCCAGAAGCGGATCTCATCGCTTCGGCTGCGGCGTCGAGATTCTTTCTGCTCTTGCGCCACTTCGTACAGCTGCGACAGAGACCGCGAGCGTCTCTTGTGTCCATTCTCGCCACCAGTGTCACTGGTAAGAGCCCGGCCGATCTCTTCGGGATCGTCTTCAGTAAAGCGACTCCCGCGGGCATGTGTGCTTGCCGGCCGGGGCGACAAGCCGGCCCATTCCTCTCCTCGACTCCGTGGGCCGGGAGCCATCATGAGATATAGTTTGCTGTTGGTAGCAGTGGTCGCTCGCCGTCTATTTGGTGATGAGCCTAGGGCATCGAACGACAAGGAATTCCGTGCGCTCTCTATGGCGGTTATATCATCTGGTCCTACCGAATGTGATCGCAGCGCCCGGTCGAACTCGTTGACGGGCATGGACGCCACGCGCTTCGCTGGTTCACTATTCTGCGCAGACTCAAGTCTTGCAGCCGGCGGAACCTGGGAAATATGACTGTCAGCCAATGACTCATGCGAGCAGCTTTCTCCTTGATGAAGTCAGGTCATGATAAAATGTGCTTACACTGCGATGTTGTGGTGGTCCACCGCCAAGGGCAGACTGGCGGTCGGTTTCGCTGACAGAGCTCAAACTGCCATCCTTCTTCTTTCGCCTGAGGAATTTGCTGAGCGCGGAGCGCAGTGTCGACTTCTTGCGCTGGGGTGGGCTGTTCGAGACATCGTGAGCAGATGTGTCGCCCGTCTTGCCAGAATTGATGCTCAGGGTCGAGAACCGCGTGTTGGTGGATGGGTTTGTCCGCTGGTACCGTGCAGGAGAGCTTCTTGCGGCCGACGCGCCGGACGAGGCGCCGCCCTCGGGGCTTGGCCCGGATGATGCATGCGGCTGAGAGTACGGGTGTGGCGACGGCGAGCCGGGATGCTCCGGAACAGTTTGTGGAACGTCGACCGTGTCCGCACGAATCGGCGTTGCGGCAGACTGTGCGACAGGAGGTGGAGGAGCGAAGGCTTGTGTAACGGGCGAGGCGAGGGCCTGTTGTGGTGGGTGTTGCGGGACGAGCTCACTGTCCAGCGGTGTTGCACTTGCGATACCGGTTCCTGGATTTCTTATTGGGAATTCGTCGTCCTCTATGGTGTTCGTGCTTGACAGTGGGATGGGACCTGATATTCTCAGGCCCCGGATGCTCTGGTGGCCCGTTCTCGGCCTCGCAGTGGTAGGGGAGGCCGGTCCGAAGACTTTGGCCTTCTTCATGGTAGCGTCGTTGTCGAAGGGTAGGTTGAACCTCTGGACCGCCGCGGAGGAGTTTGGTGGCGGCGAGGCGTTAGCAATATTGATATTGTTTTCAGTTGGTATTGGTGGCGGTCCGGAAGAGCCATGAGGCATTACGATTAATGATAGGCCGACCCTATGTCGACTGTTTCATGCGGTGAGGATGATTCGCGGTCGTGGGCTGGACGACTATTCCTACTCTGCCTCGCTCTTGCATCGATCCACATGGTCAGCAATGCGTGCCAGCCTGGGAGGGTCCCGGATCCAATGCAATGCGTGCGAGCAGGAGGCGAGCCTGCCGTGTTGGTGGTGTGAGGGCCAACCGGCGCCAGCCCAAGGAGCAGCAATCGAGTCAGTGGCGTCGTTCCCAAATTGACTGAAGATGGAGAAACCTTGGAGATTATGGGCTAGAGTAGGACCAAACGAAAGACAGCATGGCAGACCCCAGCATCTGCATCATGTATCGTGCTGAATCGGCCTGCGTTGGTCAGGCGTTGGTCCCTACGACAGAGGGAGGGAACGTCAAAGGTCAACAGGCGGCCCGCGATGGGAGGCGCATCAAGATGATATGTAATGAACCAGCCCCTTGGAAGGTGGAAGGATGCGGTCAGTGAAACGAGCACGCATACGAATTGGAGACCGTCGAGCAAGTGGCCCCCGTAAAAGTGGAAGACACACGCATGCTGGGGTGCACCCAGGAAACATGCTGCATGGGTAGCAGGGATACGAACAGGGAGTCCATGCTGGAGGGGCCAGGCGTGCTACTTTGGGATCGTGGTGGTGGAGAAGGGGCGTGGAAAAGAGGGCCCAAGCAGCTGCACGTCCGGCGTTTGATACTCTTCTGGTCACCTGCGACAATTGGCCCACGACGCCTCTTGCCAGTATCTTGCATCTTGTGACGGGCCAAAGAATCTTGAGATAAGCTCGGAGAAGTTGCCATCACGGCCGTGGTTCTAATTTGCTGGACAACGAATTGGACCAGCCAAGTTCCCGCTGCGGCGTGCGCACGGCGCATTCGGATCTTCTCACCGACGATCAAAGCTGCGAGCAAGTATTGGGAGCTGCGTCGTTGGGAATCCGATCTCTAGGTGGTCTCGATGCGGCCCATGTTCAACCCCTTTGGTATAGACCGTCACATCTTAAAAGATCTGGTTAGTTCCGATGTTGGCAGATCAAATCGGGGATAAAAAGAAAGCAGTTGGGGTCGATGGCCGCGGGGCTGGCCACTCTTGACCATCCTCCAAGTTCTATTCGACGGCCCCTTCATCACACCCCTGATGTGGTGATCAACCCCATCAGCGAGGTCCCGCGAGTCGCCGGCGCCGCGATACGGAGAGCTGTGAAGGCACTTGGGTCACAGCCGGCCTGCTGTCCTCCCACATCACTTCTGTGTGAGCACGGACGGTGTGTGTCCGCTTGGCCAAGCGAGTGGTCTCGCATTTGGATCCGGGCCTCCCAACGGCGGCCACCGCCTGGAGACCGTCGGCTGGCCGCTGTAGCTTGAGCCCCTTTCTACGTGCAGCTGCCGTTGCACCTGTGGCGTGAGGCTCAAGCAAACGTGCTCATCCTTCTGCATGGGGGAACCTTTGTGGGCGAGGCAACCCCGCGCAGCCATGGGCGTGTGGGCGTCGTGTCGGTTGCCTATTCAGCTACCCATGCCGTTGATGCTAAGCTGATTCAGGACCCCGCCCCCGACTCGGGTCAGTTGGCTGTGACTATCGACGAGATCCTGGGGGCGGCACGTCGCTGCACGTCGCTTTCTCGCGGGCAGAGCACGAATGAGAATCAAGTGTGGCTGTCCGTGGGACTGCCCCCAGCGCGTTTTGCGTGACATCCAGTTGGCCATATTTAGACGCACTGCAGGCGAGCTGTAGTAGTCACAGGATGGTGTGGCCATCCAACAACGCAGGTGCTGCTGTGACTCCCGGTCCGCTTTCTTTTTCTGGCCCGCGCCCCCAGCAATTGGGGGAGGTGACGAGACAAGCAGCAACGAGAAGCTTTCCGTTGTCGACACGTCTGGACCAGCCAGAGCTTGTGACCAAGACATGGATCTAGAAGCTCTCTTCGGGTAGTCTAGCGGCGGGTGGAGGCACGCCTACTGCGTAGCATATAATATCACACATCTTATAGCCTGAAGTCGGCTCCGGCGCCCCAAGTCTAGAAATCAGGATGAAGCCAGTCTCGAAGCCCCTTCCCGGTTGCGGCGTTCTTTGGTCAGTCCATCAGGATAGGCTACGGCTTGCGCGGCGCGCGCGCCGACGATGCGTAAGCGCAATGCGCGCCAGATAAATATCCATGGGAAAAACCAGATCAGCCGGTTGGACGTCGCAGGCGAAGATAACGCTGCTCGCGCATGCGTCTGTGATCGCACATTTATTGCGTGCTCCGGGTTGGCATGCTGTCTCGTTTATTTGGTCCGACAAGCGGTTTGCCTGGGGCCATGTTACCCAAGGAAAGGGCACATCCGCATATCATCCCGCTTTGATTCGAGGATCTTCGAACCGTCATGCGGCACCATCAGTCTTCATGCCGCGGGGATTTTAGCTTTGGAGCTACTGGAAGGTTAGAGATCTGAGATTTCAGCTTGACCTCGGTTCCAAAGGCAGACAACAAAAAAAACAAAAAGGGGCCAAATCTGCATCCACTATTACCACACACCTTCCCGGGCCGGAAGGTCATGTTGAGCAAGACAACACGCTGATCGCGGCCAGAAAAAAAACTTCCGGCTGTCGTCTGATCTTCAGATTTTAAACTCAGGCGTCCCGAGCATTGACACTTTAAAGAGCGACTGTGGTAGCAAGCGGGTGGCTAGGGTCTCCATGTCTGCGCGTCCAGGACGAAATCGAGGCCCCCAGGTCTCCTCGATTGCACCCTGGGGTGCTCTGGACACGACAGACGCGCTAACCAGCCAGATGCCAGGTTCCCATCAGATGAAACTGCAGCTGCAGTGCGGACGAGGAGGAATACGAAGCTACGCAGCATTTGATGATAATGAGCAGGTTGTGCGCGCCAGCCCCCGTTTTTTGTGGTCAGAATCGCTTGCATCTATCACTTGCATTTGCTGGACCTCACGTCTCGGTCAGATGGGCTGCATGCCCCCCTCTTCCTGCCAGAAAGCTGCGCCGTGGGCCCGCAGAGGGGAAGACGAAATGGGGGGATCTGGCGGCAGCTCTCGCCTCGGGTATGAGCCGCGCAGATGCAGAGACAGTCTCGGTCACCTGAATTGTTGCAAGCTCTCGCAAGCCCATTGGAGTGAGCTTCATCGACACTAATTGACGTGTTAATTTCCCCAAGATCATACTCAATGTCGCTATTCGCGATGTCCCGCATAGCGTGGTCGTATCGGCAGAATTCTGGAAAAAGGTACGCCAGACCCGGGGGCTTTTGGATGACCCCTGCTGGTAAGCTCATCCCTGCCGGCGCTCTGACCCCTATCCCTCGGTAAGAGTCTGAAACCGCAGGGGTGAGCTCGATGATCTCATCTGATTTCTACAGCGCCGTTCTGCACGTGGCCTGCAATCGGGAAGATGCTCGTTGTTGATGTTGGCCGACATGGACGAATATAGACTCCCGGCCACCCGAACGCTTCAGGCGTTTGCAACAGGCATTGTCGAAGAACCCCGAGTTGTAGGTTTTACAATGGTTCCAGGCCAATTGTCTCGCAGATATATCCCTCAGACCAGGGCGAGATAACCGAGCAAGTCGACGCAATCTCGCAGTTCTCGAAGAGCCGAGATACCTTAGACGTCTGGGCCTGACTAGATCTGCGAGGTCCCTCATTTCGCCCGCAAAGTCGGACCGGCGCCGCCCGGTACAAAATGCCCACCAGACTTCTCCTGCGGTCCGTCCAATGTTGTGAGCGTCTGAGCACCCGCAGCTTTTGGTGGGGCTTGTAATTGAGGTTGACCATGTGGATGACGCTACAAAAGGCCCTCTTCAACAGCTCGCTTCAAGCGTCCGTTGTCAAGGACGCCACGTCCGGGTAGCGCAGGTCCGCATTGTCCTCGAGGAAAGTCATCCACTCCTTCAGAAACTTGCTGCCTCTGTTTGCCGAGAAGAGGCCAAGGGTCAGCTCATTATCATCTGTGGAGTTTGGCGTTGTCTCATGTGTGTCTTCTGTCCGTGCAGTGCTGTTTGACATCTGCATCGCAGCTGCTTCCGGATAAAGAAAGTTATTGGAGAACGTCTCGACTTACTTTTGCACCGTTTCCGAGTCACCAATTATAGTGAGTGAGCGTTTGGGCCGCGTCATGGCAACTGCCGTGGGTTAGACTGTTGTCAGGTCTCGCTAGCGGATACCGAGCCCTCGGAGAGGGTGAAACGTACCGTTGAGCCGGCGCTTCTCCCCAAGGAAGCCGACCTCACCGTCTGAATTGCTTCTGACGAGGCTGACAATGATTGCTTCTTTCTCGCGACCTTGGAATCCATCGACACTTCCAAGCTCGATGCCAGGGAATTTCTCTTTCAAGGGAGCAAGCTGTGCAAGCTAGTAGGAACGTACCCTGTTAGTGATCGTCCTGCATGAACTATAACACAATGCGATATTGCTGTCAAGATGGGATGGATGGCATCAACAAGCCTGGGGACCCGCAAGGCATGGCACAGTCCGATGTGGGACTTATACATACCTGGGCATTATATGGCGTCACGACAGCGATGTCATCTGTTTTGACGCCAGCATCCACGAGAGTGCGAACATGCTGCTTGACGAGCAGAGCCTCCATCTCATTGCTCTTGCTGTCGCCTCGGAGGGATGCCTTCGCATTCTTGGGGGTGTCTTCATCGTCTTCCTTCTCGGGAAAATCTCCTCCTTGGGTGTCAATGAATATCAACGGCTCCGTCGTGTCATCGCAGGTCTGTACGTCGTACGGTAGGTCCTTGAGGAGGCGGTCCTTGACTGCATCGGCAGCGATAAGTTTGGATTCATACAGTTCGTCCGAAGGAAAGCGCATGATCTTCTCGTGCATCCGATACTGAGTGGTCAGCATTCTTTTGATTGACGGTCCGTGAAGTGCCAGAAGGCGATCGAAGAGGGTAGTCTCTAGTGTTGCCCCTTTCGGTACTTTGCTACCTTCTTTGGCGGTTGTCTTTGTTTTGCTGTTGAGCGACTTGATAGTTGGTGGCAGCTGGAGATGATCTCCGGCGCAGACAGCCTTCTTGGCTGAGAGTAGTGGTACCCAACACTGTGCCTCGAGAGCCTGGGATGCTTCGTCAATGATCACGACGTCAAATTCCTCATTCCGAAGCTGAAAGCCTCCGGCTCCATGCAAAGTTGCCAAAACAACTTTGCTTCCCTTGACCAGGTTGCTGATGCAACCTTTTTCCCGCACTCGGTATTCCTTCCTCAGCTCCTTGAGGTCCATATATATTGCCTTACGTTCTCTGCCACTCCTCGTCTTCTTGATCGACGCCTGTTTGGCGTCCATCTCATCGCGAACGTCCTTGACGATTTGGCCAGCTTCGGAAGTCCTTGTGAGAATATCAAGTGAGTGATTCAACACAGATGGCAGCAGACGTGCAGGATGACCCAGGCGGACGATTGGGATCTTGTGTGGCGATAACCTCTCGACAATATTGTCAACTGAGATGTTAGACGGCCCACAGACCAAGATCCGCAAGCCTCTCTTGATCATTTGCAGGATCAACTCAATCAAAGTGTGCGTCTTCCCTGTTCCAGGCGGACCATGGATCAACGCAATCTCCCTTGATGCCAAGGCGAAGCGTATCGCGTCCTTTTGAGAATCATTGAGACTCGGGTCGAACCATTCCAGCTTCCCAACATCTGGGTCAGAGTTGAGGTTCTCGGGTATCGGCGTAGGACTCGATTGGCCAAACAGGACTCTCATGAAGATCGAATGCTCAGATTCACTCATGGCCTGGAGCTTCTCCATGGTTTGGTTCATCCTGTCGCTATTAGCACCGGGGCGATCCGAGATATTGAGGAGAAACCAGGTACCTTTTAAACGTCACCTCATCAGCCAGCTTAACGATCCACACCCTGCCCCCAAGCGCGGCGCCGACATCCTCCTTGTCCTCGTCCAGCGCCACGCCGACGTCCCCCCTCCTCACCCGCGTGACCACGCCCTTGACGCCCTTGCGCTCTAGGTCCTTGACCTCCCGCTTCTTGGCGCTGCCGGCGGGCTGCTCGCTGACCAGGACGATGTCGCCGGTGCGGATTCCGTGCTCCGGGAGCTCGCCGTCCGGGGACGACACGGCCGAGTCCGCGGCAAGCTCGATGACGGTCTTGCCGCCGAGGCCGGTGCGCTGCGACGAGACGGTCAGGTTGGTGATGGCGACACCGGCGCGCTGCAGGGCCGAGGGCGAGTGGGCCGAGATGAGATGGCTGGTCTCTGCGATCTCGGACTTTTGCTCCGCGTCGAGGAGGGCGATCTGGGTGCCCGCGAAGGTGGGTATGTCTACAGCTTCGGGGGCCATCTTGGAAGCTTGTGGCTACGAGGTCTGATGCTGGGGCGAGCGGCTCCAAAGATTCTAGTGTCAGGGTCGCAGCAACAAGTGGTTGGAAGTCAATGCAGCTTGTCAGACCTGAGTGACCGGGGAAAATCTACTTCAGAGGTATCGAGGGAAGAAGGAATGAAGTCGGCGCAGTCAAGGTTCGTTTGCTTTGAAGTCGTGTTGTTCAGGAAGCCACAACCTAACAGAGCTCGCTCTTTCCGCAATGATGAGGGGCCTCGAAAGATGAGGTCAGGCAGTGCAACAACTTGGACATGCCGGGTCAAACAGTCTCTGAACTCCTTCCTCCCAGTCCAGTCCACACTCTACAACCACATAAGGATCTTATCACTTTTGCAGTACGAATTGAAGCAAACTTGAGATTCATGAAGTATATAGAAACGCCTTGGACAGGTCAATCACAAGGGAAATGGGGGGTCGATAGGGTCTGATCTGCACGTGAATGCGGTGTGATGACATCGGCTACCTTTAGGATCCTGGTCTCCTAATCCGGCCCATTTAGGCCCCGGAGGCACCTGTCCTAGGGTGGTGCTCTGGGCGCTGAGGCTGGTCCGTACGGCACACCCCGGCCACTGTAGATGTTTTGTTGGGCCGCCAACAGATTCCAGTTCACTATAAAGAACCAAGGAAGGACATCCCCCATGTGAACCAGACATGGTTTTATCTAGTTGCCTGATAATCACAGTATTGAAGGGACACTTTCTGGAAATTCGCTTTTCATTTCCTAAATCGCAGACTATGGTAAAAATGCATCAGATGTGGGTTGTCATGCCACGGAAACGCCTTCAGTTTGAACACACTAATGGACCAAATGCGCCGACCGGACTCCGAAATGCAGCGCTCGGGTGGCCACACCACCACCACGGATCTCCCCACGCCGACGCGGGCTAAACGGCCCACGCGATGACAATGCCATTTAAAACAGAAACGATTGCGCACTGTTGTGTCCCATGCCCTGAGCCCTGGGCAGTCCTGCCTCCTGCCTATATGTCCTCCTCCACCATCCCCAGCACGTCCAGCTCCGTCTTGACCATCCGCTCGAACTCTTCCCGGTCGATGCCCGCCGCCCGCGAAAGCAGGAAAAGGCTCCTGATGCTCCTCGACACGTGCTGCTTGACGCCGAACTCGCTTGCTTCCTGCCGCCCCGCCTGCTCCTCCAGCTTCAGCACCGTGTTCGAGCCGTTCGAGCTGGCGCTGGATTCCGGCCTGGGGTGTGCGAGCGATGCCGTCCTCTCCTCTTCCTGCGACCTGCCTCCCGGCGATGGCGCGAGCGTCCACGCCCCGTTGGTCTCGTTGGCCTCCTCGCCTGCCCCCGCGCCAGCGTCTACGGGATGCTGCAGGCCGAGGGGAGGTACTGAGCCCGTGATCTGTTGTGCCGCTTGAGCCTCGTCTGGGTCGTGGTTGTCCATTGCGGGCTGCACGTTGTCGTACTGAGAAAAGTATGCATCGTCTTCCTCAGCCTGGTGAGTAGCTGCCATTGTCTGCTGTGGTGCTGACTGCGGTGCAGGCGAGCGGGCCGGTGTGGCATCATAACGGGCCCAGTAATCGTCGTCGTCGTCGTCTTCCTCCTCTTGCTTGTCATGTACAGGCTGATCCGCCACGGCGAAGCTGGCAGGTTGTGATGTGGCTGTGTTGGTGTTCGCGCCCTGCTGCCGGAACGAATTCTCCGCGGCCTCGACGCTCGAGTGCCCCGCGAACGACGCGAACGGGTTCGATTTGTCTGGGACGCTGATCTCGCCGACTCGCCACCCATCGCCGCCTCCTGCCTCGTCGTTGATGCAGTATACGAGTCGGAAGAACAGTTCAAAGTCCTCGAGAACAACAAGTGCCTGCAGCGTCTCCTCGTCGAGCCGTCTATACTGTGTCTGGACATCGTAGTCCCAGTCCACCTCGACCTCGCCGGAGACGGGATGCGGCTCTAGTCGGTCACTCCGAGCCACCTCTGCCAACCGCGCGTCCTTGCCCTTGTCGTAAGATAGTAAACGCAGCCATGGCTCTGTGCTGGCTGAGGACAAGAGTTGGACACGCTGTCTCAGGATCGGCGAGAGGAGTGGTAATATTGCGGGCGCGGGCTGGGTCGAGAGTGCTGCGGCAGGCAACGAAGGTAGGAGCGGCGTAAGGATGCCTCTGAGGTCGGGGGTCGCGATCGTAGAAGTCATTTTCGCGAGTGTCGTAGTCTAGCAACACCGTCGACTATGTGTCGGCGTGGCCTTCTCGGTACATATATGTGTCGAGGGTGTTGCAGTAGGGAGGCAAAATGTGAGACAGGTTGGCCCGATCACATGCAAAGCGAGGACTTGACTCAGCCACGACTAGACCTATGCTCAATAACAAAGTCAGGGCGCGGGATGGAAACGGGTTTTCTTTCCAGGTCAAATAATAACAAAACAAACGACAGACAAGAGGAGAGGGCAGACTTTCAAGGTCAACTCGGGGAACACGCAGAGTACATGACACGGAGAAATGGAGGAAGACTACCTGCCTGCCTCTTACGGGCCTGGACGTCAGTCAGTCAAGCGACGCCCAGAAATGGACTACCTCCTGCCGTCCACGAGAAACCCCACTGTGTGCAACACAATTGCGGGTTTCAATTGGAGCGGACGGGCGGAACTTGTGGGTCTTTGGGGTTAGATCTCAGCGGCAGGGGGTTACCCTGATGACCGCATGCCCGCAGGCTTGATGTGACGCTACTTCTACCAACTCGCGCCGAAGTTCACCCACTTCGGGGACTTTGTGACTGACTGACCCGCTGAGCCGCTGCATCTGAAAGCCGAGACCTGCTGCATGCTGAAAAGACAACCGTACTTTCTGTTCGGCAGACTACGTGTCAATGCCGATTTGTGAACAGCATTTCTCGATGTCGGATGAGAATGGCCCGCCATCCATATGCTCATCTATTCAGTCCCAGTTTAGTCAACGCAATTGCAGCGCCAGAACCATCGACAACCGCATCATCTCGTCCAACCTTATCTGGTTCCCCATCGGGATGGAGAAGGGGATGACTCTTTACCTTCGGTCAGCCAACAGACATCAACAGTCAGCCCCGTGTCCTCCTATGAGACATACCACTTCGCTTTGCCGCCGCCGAACCTCGGAGAACTGTCCTTTGCTGCCATCGTAGGATCGCATCATGGAGGTCCCAAACGGCCCATTGCAACGGCTGACGGCTCGTCTCATGAACCGCCTAACCATCGCAAAGCCATGTGCCTATCATCTTACGAACGCTGGCAACCGGCCACCATGATGATGGTTCGAAATATTGCTTAGTCCAGAACCTTAGTGAGAAATCGGACTGCATGACCACGCGATACAACGCAGTAAATCTGGTCACCTTCTGTGTCACCGCGAATATCGTCGCTCAATTCGCTACATCGGACTTTCTCAGATGCTGCATTTCCCTCTGTTCTCTCTCGGGGCTGCTTTCATATCCTTAAAGCACACCGACGCCTCATTTGTTCGCGTTATATCAAATGTGCGGGATACAAGCACAATGATGCTGATTATAGGCCTCGAGTGGGGCAACGACCAAGGTGACAGTGACCAAGATGGGCCCCACCGCTGGAGAAGTGAGACCCCTTCGCATCTCTCCTTTTGTTCGGATTTTATTCTTATTTTATTTTTCTGAAGAAGCAGGGTAAAGCAGCAAAAGGGCGACATGGAACCAGAATCGGGAGTATGACGGTTGCATGCCCTCCCACTTGACACCTGCTCTTTACCCAGTCCAGCTTTAGGAGGAAATGTTTTCCCATTTTGGTATGATATCCTACCAAACATAGCGCCTATTTGCCCCTAAAGAGGAAGAATGTTATTCCATGCTTAGCACTATAGCATCTACTTATTATTATCATTGCTCTCTCCCTTATTATCCTTATACTCATCCTTATTACTATTATTTTGGACCTTACTAATACTAACACCATCTCTAGTAGTTATAGGAATCTTTTGCCCATTTACTAACATTTGTCTCTTCTCTTTAGATATTATAGGCTTAATATTGCTATTTATTAAAAGCCTCTTTAGCTATGCTGCCTGCTAGATTAGGTAGTGTGCCTGCCCTAGGTTGCTAGTATTAGTAGCAGTCCTAGCTAGGGCAACTTTAGCTAGGTAAGGTAGGCTCTTAATATATCTTTACTAATTTCCTATATAGTTTATTCTATAATTATACTTATTATAGTAATATGCCTTAGAAGAGGGATTTTTAGACCCTAGGGTATAATTTAGGTTAGTTATAATAAGGTAACTAGTAGCTTTTTTATATTAGTTAAAGTAAGATAAGTTATTAAACTTATACTTATAAGGTAGGTATTTATATTTCTTGTCTTTTTACTTATTACTATACTAAGTAACCTTAGCCTTTATAGCCTTATATAATCTTATATAACTAGTAGTTTGCTTTATTGTTTCTACCTTAGGTATATTAACTTTAATAGTTATTATCTAGTAGAATGCCTTAGCTTTCTAGTTCTAGTACTAGCTTATTATTTTATAAGTATTACTAGCTAGGTAAATATCTAATTATATCTATATTTATATAATCTAGTTATATTTAGAATAATATAACTTAATATTCTCTTTTTTAACTTCTCTATTAGTCTTTATATATATCTAATAACTATCTTAAAGTAGGTACCTTTTAACTTTACTTAGGTTTTTATAAAAGAAGTAGCTATACTTATAGGCTATAATTAAAAGCTCCTTATCCTTGGCTAAGGTATAGATGTTTAGGTACCTTTTAAGATAATCTTGGTCTTTAAATGGTTTGCCTAAATCAGGGCTATGTTTGTAGTTATGGTACAGGTAGTATAAGTAGGAAGTAGTAGTACTAGTAGCTTTGTCTAGCCTGTTCTCTTTTCTGAGGCAGGCGTTTATGTTATGGTGTACTGCCTTTGTACCCTTGTTAGGGAACTTTAGCCTATAGCCACTGTACTTGACTGTCTAGATGCTATGCTCCTTATTTAGGTATTCCTGGAATGCGCCTGCTGTGAACTTAAAGCTAGGGTATGTGCTATAGCTAAATACGACAGGCTTGTCCTTGCCGCCGAGAAGCTTGTTATACGGCGGAGTAGGTACCTTGACACTATAGTAGGAGGGGCCGGGTGTGGTTGTGCGTGATTGCTGCGTACTGGGCTGGTCAAGCCGTGCCCTGCTAATTGCCTTGCTGATCTTTTAATAGGGGCCCTTAAAGGGGATTTATAAGAAGATTATAAAGAGCTAGGGCTAAAATAATGGGTTATAAAAACCCATAATTTTATTTGTTTACCTAGCATTAGTAGATATATTCTAGATATTATTATTATATGAATTTATAGGGTAAAATGACTTATTATAAAGGACTAGGCCCTTAGTTAGGGGGTGCTTATCCTTAGTTTTTATAAAGCTTGTAAATATAGCTATATTAGGTAGCCCCTTAGTAGTGATAATAAGATATAAAGGGTAGTATGTCTATAGTAATATAAGCAGGCTCTCTTAGTTTAAGATTAGGTACTTAGCTTTCTTTATAAAGTCCTTATCTAACTAGTAAAGGCTAGGGTAGAGTAGGGTAACCCTATTAATAGTATTATAGGCCCTCTTGCTAATAGTATGCTATATATTATAGAGCAGCTGCTTTTAGTAAAGCTTAACATCCTGCTTATATAGCCTATAAGAGTTAACATTCTTATTATATTAAGTATAAAATAGGCTTAATTTAATTTATAAATTAATGTTATTAAAGTTATACTTAAAACATTATAAGGTAGTATAGCTTGTCTTATAAAATAAGTATAGCATTTTATTAAGAAGTAGGAAGTTCTTAAATTTATTATAGGAGAGCCTATAGGACTTAGAGATAAGCTAGTATTTATATCTAATGCAGTCTTTATTATTATTAAAGACTTCTGCCTTAAGATTCTTTTTTTATATTTTTAAAAGATTCTTGTTTTTATATAGGGCTTTATTAAGCTTTTGCCTTATAAAACCTTTAATCTCTTCTATATAGAATGCCTTAAGGATATTATAGTATTCTTTGCCTGAGAGCCCCTTTTAGTAGGTATAGTGTTTTATATAATTTGCTTTTGTGAAGCTATAGTAACTCTGGATAATGGCTATATTATTAAGGGCTATAGTAAGCTAGTCTGTTCTGGACTTGCACTCTAGCTAGGGCATTATCTGGTTCTTAAGGACCCTTAATAGCTCTGTAATGATTGTAATTTCTACGGGGAGCCTTGTACCCCCCTTGGCAAGATTTAGGAGGGAAGATATGACTGTGGTGTTGGCGACAGTATGGTACCACAGCGCACCATTGGCCATGGCGAAGGGCAGGACCGCGTCCAGGTCTGGGTTCATGGGCGATGGCAGGAAGTGCATGGGCAGTCCCGTTATATAGTCGGGGCCGTACTGCTGCAAAGGATCGGTGTTTTTGCCCGTCACGTCTGCAAACTGACCTTCAAAGTGGTCGAGGATGCGGTCCGCGCGCTCGTCCTTGTCAGCCTCGCCGAGCTCCCTGCCATACTTCTTATCCCGGAGCTTGTTTTTGAATAGTCTGTTGTGGATGTGGTCCTTCTTGATGTAAGCTGCTGGTGCTATAGGGAATAACTTGTCTTCTGCCTTAAGGTAGTTATTTGAAGCTATGATATAGATGTATTTGTTATTAGCATAGGGGTATGTCTTGCCCTTCTAGTTTTTATAAGGCTTTATAATAGCCTAGTACGTACTAAAGTATAAACTATAGTTAATATATAAGAGAACGAAATAATTCTTATCTACTATATTGTTATTAAATAGCCTTATAGGACTGTTACTCTTGTTGATTATGATTCGGGTATTAGCGCCCTTAGCTGCCCAGAACTTCTTAACCACGGCAAGCATGTTATCTGTGGTTAGATTGTTGGCCTTAAGGAGCAGCTAGATCTCCTTAATTATCAGCTTTGGCATGTAGGCAATAAATTTAGTCTATTTAATAATTAAGTTAATAGCACTAATAATAAGGCAGTAATACCTACTAGGCTTATAATTAATCTTATTCTATAGCATATAGAAGCCCTTAGGGTATTGCTTGCTTATAAATTCTTTAATAATTTACTTATTATAGTCCTATAAGATAGAATATTTATTAGTTTTAGTTACTAGTATTCTATATTATCTTTTTAGTAATATATCTAGATCTTAGACTTATTAAAAGTTTTAGCTTTAAGTAAGACTTAAGTACTAAATAATTTATCTTAGCTAGTATTACTTGCCTTTTTTCTCTAAATCTTATTTACCTTAAGTATATTAGTAAACTTTTTTTATAAATAGAATACTTATTAGTTATAATTACTAGTATTTTATATTATTTTTTTAATAATATATTTAGACTTTAGACTTATTAAGGATTTTAGCCTTAGGTAAGACTTAAGTACTAGATAATTCATTCTAGCTAGTATTATTTAGCTTTTTTCTCTAAACCTTGCTTAACTTAAGTATATTAGTAAAAATTTTCTATAATACTATACTATTATTATTTCTTAATAGCTCTGCTTTTATCTAGTTATTAGTTTAAGTTAGAATATATTTATTACTAATAGGACTTTTCTTTATAGTTATTTTTTTAATACTACCTTTACTTTTTTTAGTAAGATAATTTTTAATTAAATTCTGTTCTTTCTTACTACTTTAGTTACCTAGCTTTATACTAGGTTACTACTTTAGCTACTATTTAGGAGGCATAATGGATATTAGTAGTTTATATAGAAAGTTAGTATATAAGTTAATAAGATAGTATAGAAGTTAATAAGATAGTATAGGAGTTAATAAGATAATATAGAAGTTAATAAGATAGTATAAGGTTAATAATTATAAGGTTAAATATATAGTTAATAGATTTAAGATTAGTATAAAGATAATAAAGATATACTTAATATATTGTGTTAAAGGAGTTAATATAAAGTAGAAGTAATATAGTATTAGTATATAGAATTTAAGGCTACTACTAGTAAGAGCTTACTAATTAGGTATATATTTATATTTAAAGCTTTTAGGCTATTTTTTTATTATATATATTTTATTGTATTCTTTAAGCCCTATAAGAACTTATTTATACCTTATTTTTAAGTACTTATAAGCTTAAAGTAAAAGTAGTTGCCTAATTATAGTAGCCCCTTAGTATATATTAAGCTTAAAGGTAAGGCTAAAATATATAAAGGAGAGTAAGCCTTTTTTATTAAGCCTATAGCCTTAAGCTTAAAATATTTAAGTTTAACTCTAGCTTTAAATTTACTTTTAACTTTAATTATATTTAATTTTATCTAAAATTAATTAACTTTAACTAACTTTAAGTTTTAAATATCTATAGTTAGCTATAGAAACTATAGAGCAATAAAGAGTATTATAGATTAATAATAAAGTGCCTATTTTTAGTATTTAAAATAATATTAGTATTTATATTTTATTATTAGCTATTCTTAATATTCTCTATTTATTCTTAATCTTATTTATACCTTAGCCTATAGTAACTTATTAAACTATAGTAAACTATCTACTTTACTATTACTAGGCTTAAATTAAGATAGATCTTTATACTAAAGACTTTTAGGTTTTCCCTTATAAGATCTTTATTTATATTCTTAACTATATACCTTTAGTAGATTATATCTTAACTTACCTTATTAATAAGTACCTTTAGAATATAGAAAAGAAGGATAGTAATTAAAATAAAAACTTTAGTAGATATAGGCTACTTAAATTAGTCTAGTAGCTTTTTTAATCCTTAATAGAGTAATATTATCTCTTACTAAAAAGGGGCTTCTTTAAGCTCTTAAATAAACTAGTAAGGAATGTACTGGACCTTATATATATCTATGTAAATTATAAAATCCTTTATAATAGGCTGTATATAAGGTTATTGCTTTATAATATATAATATAACTCTATATAAGGCTTTGCTTACTTACTTAATAGCTATAGCTTTTATATTACCTTAGGCTTTTCTAACTAAAAGGTATAAGATTTATTTCTTAATAGGTCTTACTATAAGATCCTAGTTACTAAGAAGTATAAGTTTTATATAATAAAGAAGAGTACTGGGTAGTTTATATACTACTATGTTATCTGTGTTATGCTGCCTGCCCTGGTTACCCTAGCCCTCTTAGTAATGGGATAGCAGGTCATCCTTGCTCTCTAGATATGCCTATTTATTATCTATAAGTACTTTGCTATTAAATTTCTTAATATAACTAATATTGTTATAATTAGGATAGACTAATATAAGAAGACTATTTAAGGCAATACTAGAATATCTAGGAGCTAATTAGATACTAGCTATAGCTAGGTTCTATCTTTTGATACCTAAAATATTAGCATTATTTTATCTAAGTAGGTAAAATAAGGTAGTTAGTTTAAGTACTATAGCTATAGTATAGTATATAAATTTATAACCTACTTTTATAGTAAAAGGGGTATAGAGGTTATTCTAAATATCTTCTATAGGCTTAATACCTATATAAACTAATAAAATACTTAGGAACTAAGAATATAGCTAAATATAGTATTTTTTAATATAATAATACCTAAGTACTATAAAAGCGCTAAACTTAAATCCAAGCTCTAAAGCTAGGTCTTTCTTATACTACTTTTAATCCTAAATATAAGTAAAATATCTAATTATTTATTTAGTACTATAAAGTAGGAACTAAAGAAGAAGTATTTCTTTTAAAGAGATCTTTTTATAAAAGAAGGGCTAAGTAGGTTAATTTAACTAAAGTAGTATCTAATACTTATATTACTTCTTATATATATAGGGACCTTTAAGCCTATAGATACCTTTTAGCCTACTTTTATATATTAGTAGTTATATAGATATATTATAGTAGTTAGTTATTTAGATCCTATATTTAGGTTATTATTATAATTAATAAGACTTATAGTAATAATATAGATCTATAGATAATAGGCTAGCTAGTGCTTATATAAGTAGTGCTTAAAGGCAAAATACTAGCCTTTAGCTTTAAATATATACTAATAGTTTATTATATTATAAGTATTAAATTATTATATAAGATACTAGTAAGAAGATAAGTATACCTATACTTTATAGTTACTATTATACTACCTAAGTAAACTTATTAAAAGAAAGAGATTTTAGTATAACTTTTAAAGATTTAATATAAAAAATAGTAATTTATAAAAAGCCTTTAGGGCTTAAATAGGTTAAAACTAAATAATAGCTTTAGTAAGTAAAAGACTTTTAAGACTAAAAAGTATATAATAAGATATAATAAACTATATATAAGGTAAACTTATTTTTAATTAAAAGGGGATAATAATAAGTATAATAAATATAAACTATATTATAATATAAGTCTTCTCTTTTAACCTATTTATATTATTCTTTCTTTAATAGCTATTAAAGCTAACCTTTTTAATTCCTATAAGCCTAAAATATTATTAATAGCTATACTACTACTACTATTAGGTATAATACCTATAACTTATATATTCCTAATTAGCTTTATATACTAAGGATTTATATAGCTTACTTAAAGATACTAAAAGTAGCTAAACTAGTTTTAATAATATTAGCCTAAAAGTACCTACTAATTATATAAGATAAAGGGTACTTATACTTAAGATTAGCCTTACTATTAAAGCCCTTACTTAATTACTTACCCTACTTATCTACCTTAAACTAATAAGTCTTATAGCTATAAATAATAACTTAGTTATAACTAAGAGTAAAAGTAAAGTATAATCTTAAGGGGTATACCTTATAAACCTTTATAAGAACTTTATAGCTAAGCTAAAAAAAGTAACTAACTAAGTTAACTGCCTTTTTAGTTAAATAACTATAAAAGGTATTAGTATTTATTAAAGTATAAATAACTTCTTTAAGCTTACTATTATACTTCTTAATTACCTTATATTACTTATTTAGCTTAAAATACTACTTCTTTTAATAAAGAATTAATTTATCTTATATAATTAAATAGATACCTTTTAATAATAAGCTTTAAAAGTAAAAATAAGTAACTTATAAAAGAGACTAATATTATATATTTTATTACTAGCTAATATAGTATTTATATAGTAATAGCTAAATAGCTAAGTAGCTAAAAATAAAGTTAGTTATTAAGTTATTTAGGGCTCTTATACTATAAATACTAATAAGAAGTATATAAAGTATAGGTACTAGTAATAAGAGCTATATAGTTTAATAGAAAGAAATAGAGTAGCTAAATATATAGCTAACCTGCTCTTATATAAACCTTTACTAATTATTTTTATTCTTAATAATACTTTATTTCCTACCTTTAACTCTTACTACTATTTATAGGCTACCTAGAATTATAAGTATAATTAACCTTACTAAAGCCTGCTCTAGAAGTAAGAAGCAAGGCCAGAGCTAGTAGCTAGAGCTACTACTAGGTAGGTATAGGAGCATAGGTCCTAATTTGCCCTAGGAGCTACTACTAAGGAATGAGGCTAAGACAATACAGGTATATGTGTCTAGAGGCAATGTATGCCTTGCTTATACCTAGCCCTCCTTGCTAACTTAGCCCTAACTATGCTTTGCCTATATCTCTAGAAGCTCCTGAATTGCCTCCTTATAGTACTAGATTAGGTACTAAGCTGCTATATAATACTGGCTACTTATGCCTATATAGCAATAGCTATAGTAGTTAAGATAGCTTATAGCTCCTGCTAGATAGTATATGCAGGAGTGTGTATTCTGGCTATTGCAACTTGCCTGGCTAGGCTAGCTGCAGAGTAATCTATATTAGCATGCTAATTGTTTAATAGCCCTACTATATATACCTAGTTTGAATTATAAGCATATAGCTCTATATATATAATAATACTTATTATTAAGGTTCTTATCTTATTTAAGTTTATACTAAAAGATTAAAGACTCTTAAACTACTTAAGAATACCTTAAAGAAGCCCTTATATAGTACCTTTCTAATAATCTACTGCCCCTAAAAAATAGCTATACCCTTATAGTTAAGTATAATTTATTTATATATTAAATTCTATAATTAATAGGAAAATTAACTAATATATAGTTCTATAATTTATTCCTTATAAAGATAAGAATTTAATTAAGGCATTATATAATACTAGTAAATAACTCTTAAGTAAACTTAATTATACTATTATTATTTTACTAATAAGTATTAGTACCTTTATATTTATTATCCTTTATTTATACCTTATCTATACCTATATTTTACTATATAGCTTATACTATTATTATTATAGCTTTAATAGTAGTATATTTTAATACTTTAGTAATTTTAATTTTAATAATTTTACTAGTTTTAATATAGCTTAAAGCCTAATAAATTTCTTAAATAGTTACCTTTAAGCTAGTAATTTAGTTTTTTATATATTTATTTAGGTTTTTATTAATTTTAATAACTAGTTTATTTTTTAATACCTTAAGCTTATTATTAAGGTTTATAATATTTATCTAAATACTTATATTTAAGTTTTTATACTTTATAATTTTAGCCTTTTATTTCTTAATAAAGTCTTATTAGTTTTTTAACTTATAGGTATTCTTATTATATTAGGCCTAAAAAAACTTATACTTTTTCTTTATTTTCTTAACTTTAGTCTTAAGTTTATTATAAACCTTTTTAGACTTACTAGATTTATTTACTTATTTTTTATTCTTTATTTTAATACTAAAATACTTATTTATTTAATTAATTAAGTTATAATAGGTTTTAGTAATAAGCTAATTATTTATTATTATAAATAATTTACTATATAGTTTATTTTTATTAAAGATTTTATACTTAATTATTTTTATTAATATAAAGGTAAGACTTTAGTTACTTATTTTAGTATAGTTAATTACTAGCTATAGTAGGTTTTTATACTTACTAGTAAGTTAAAATAGTAGCTTAAATTTAGCAATCTATAAATCTTATTAGGCTTTATATTAATATATTATTACTTTTATACTTAGGTCTTATTACTTAAGTCTTTATTAAGGTTAATAGTAGGCTAAAATAAAGCTATTTTAAACTTTTAAATTTAAGATAAGGTAGTATTTTTAATAAATTTAAAGGGTTTTATTTTAATTATAAATATTATATTAAATTTATCTCTACTAAACTTTAACTTAGGTTTATTTTTATTAAAGTTATTATTAGATTTAGTTTTATTGCTTAAAGAACTATTAAATAAACTAAAATTATTAGTTAAATTAAAATTATTAAGCTATTAGTCTTTTATAAGTCTTTTATAGAAAGATAGTAGCTTTTTTAATAAATATATTTTATTATTTAAAATAATATTAAAGAAGAAATATCTTTATTATTATTCTATAGCTGTTTCTTTAAGTTTATTTATAATTTATTTATAATAGTTTAAGTTAAAGCCTTTATATTTTTTAATTAAGTTTAGTAGTAATTTATTATTAGGTAATATAGACTAAATTATTACTAGTTTAAGGTAAATCTTATTAATTATTACTTAGGTAATTTTTAAGTTTTTAAAGATAATCTAGTTTATAAGCTTATATACTCTTTAGGTAGTATAGTTATTACTAATTTAATTATTTTATAAAGTAAAAGTATTAAGTTTCTTAAAGTATATATTATAGCTATTAAAAGTATTTTAAATATAATATTTAGTAATTTATTATTACTTATTAAGTTTATCTTATAATAGCTTCTTATTAGTTATTTTAGTTATAGCTATTATTATTTATAGCTATAGCTATTATTAAATTGCTTAAAAGGATTAAATAAAGAAGAAAGAAAGATTTATAATTTCTAGCTTAAAGGTTTAAGGGTTAAAATAGTTACTAATATAGTACCTTTAGGTATATATTATATTTAATTACTAATTTTTATCCTATATTTATTTATTTATTTAAATATAATAATATTACTTAATAATCTTTTAAAATTAATATTTTTCTTTATATAAAGTTATTAATAAGAGACTAGCTATTATTACTAAGTTATAATAGGGTCTTTTATTTTTAAGACTTTAAGCTAAGGCTAATATATTTAATAAGATATTTAATAATACTATTTACTATTTTTTATATATTTAAAATTTACCTTTTATAATCTTTTATATAAATAGGTCTAATAAAAGGCAAGTTTCTTTTATAAGGGTCTATAAGGTATAGTTTAAGATAGTTAATAAAAATAATATTATATTATAGTTTTTAAGTTAATAAAAAGTCTAACTAGTATACTACTTAACTAATTCTTTCTATAATCTAGAAAGAACTAGTATACTAAGGGCTATATTTATAACTAATATTAAGTAATATTTTATATTTCTTATATAATTAAAGTAGAACTTATTAGCTAATATTAAAGAATTATAAAAGATATTATTAGTTAAATAGGCCTTAATTATTATAGCTATTAAGATAAGGGCATTATATATATAAATATAGCTTTAAGAAAGATCTAGAAGTTATTAAGGGACTTAATTAGTAATAATATTAAGTATATTATTTAAAGTAATTCTCTTTATAATTTTATTTAGTAAGCTTTTAGTAGCTTATAATTTACTATTATAGTATTTAAATTATATTTATAGTAGTATTTTATTTTATTAGTAAGGAACTTTAAAATTATAAATAAAATACTATATAATTAATTTAATTATTTATATAATTTATTTAGATTAGCTATTAGTTTATAAATAATATACTATAGTATATAAAAGTTTTATTTTTACTTATTTTTAGATATTTAATTAGATCTTAGATATAAATTTTAAATTCTTATTTAATAGTATAACTTTTAAATAACCCTAATTACTTTAAAATAGGTATTTAAAAAGAATAAATACTTATATAGCTACTATTTATATTAATTTCCTTAGTATTAATAATAAGTTCTTAAAAAATTTATAAATAATAAAAAGAATATAATTATATTTAAATAAGATTAATAGTAAAGAATTAAGTATAAAGTTTATTATAATTTAATAATATAAATAAGTTAGGCTAAATATAAATTATAAATTATTATAAACTTTATATTAATATATTTTAGAAATTTTATAGTCTAAATAATAATAAGTAAGCTTATATAGTTTTAAGTATAGTTAGGTAATATAATAAAGGTAAAGAAATTTACTAAGTTAAGTATAATTATAATAACTACTTATATAAGTAAGCTTAAGAATATTAAGTATATATAATTTTAAAATATATAGTTATAAAGTATTATCTTTAATAAATATCTTTTATATTAGGCTAAAATAAATCTTAAAAAGTAAAATAGCTTTATTCTTATATAAAGTATTATTTTAGTAAATTATATTAAGTATTTTAGCTTATTAGGAATATCTTAAAAATAAAAGTATAAATAGTAAGTTAAATAATAAATTAAATTTATATTTTAGGTATTAAATTCTAAATATATAAAAGTACTTATTATTTAGCTTACTATTTAGCTTATTTTACTTATTTTAATTTATACTATAAATTATTATTCTTATATATATTATTAAAGAGAAAATTAAAATATAAGCTTTAGTATTAAGCTTAATTTAATACCTAAAGCTTAATATTGCCTTTAAGGTAATTAGAGAATAATTATATAATCTTAATAATAAGGTATTTATTAAGTAGTATTAGATTTCTATTAAAAGGTATTAACTTTTATAAAAGTAGAATCTTAATCTTTATAAAGTACTATATTTACTTTATTAAATATTTTACCCTTATTTTTATACTTTTTTTAATAAAATTCTATCTTAAGACCTTAAGTCTTTATAAATACCTTAATTTCTTTAGTTAAGTTACTTAAAAAGTCTTAATAAATATTTTATAAGTTTTAAATAGTAATTTTAATATTAAGAGAATTAATATATTATATATATTCTTATATTTAGGCTTTAATTTTATTTTACTTTATATTAATTTATATATTAAGAGATTTCTAGTTTTATATATAAGCTAGTAATTTTTTACCTACTTAGTATATTCTTTTTATTTATACTTTAGTAGTATTTTTTTATAATTAGTACTTATTTTGCTTTTTATTTAGGAAAAAGTTAAATAGTAATATAAATTTAGTATATTTATACTATTACTTATTAATAGTATTAATAGTATAGTCTATATTATTCTATATAAATCTTTTTATAAAATTAAGAATAGTAGTAATATAGGCTTTTATTTAGCTAAGTATTATATTATTTTACTCTTATATTAAATTTCTATATAAGAATAAAAGTTTAATTAATTTAAACTCTATTTTTTTAAGTTTAATTCTAAGTTTAAGGTTTATAAGATTATTCTTTAAAGATATATATCTTATATACTAGTTAGTAATAATTTATAAAATTATATTAGCTTATTATAGCTTTACTCTAATTTATAAAAGACTAAATATATAGTTATACCTTATTCTAATATAGTTTATAGCTATATATATAATATAATCTTTAGTAATTTTAACTTAGTTTATAATATTTTAATAAAGCTTATAGTTAATAAGTATAGTAGTATTCTTTATACCTTTTATATAGAAAATAAAAAGGCTAGCTATAAAATAATTAATAGGTCTCTTTATATAAAAGCTTAAAGTTTTAAATAAAAGCTATATTATAAAGTAAACTAAAATAATTCTTAAGTATTTTATTCTAGTAATTAAGTATATTAATAACTAAATTACTATTATATAAATCCTTACTTAAATATTATAAGCTATTAAGATATAAGAAAAATAGTTTAAGTAGTATTTTTTAAGTAAATAATATTAAATTATAGAAAATAAGTTTATATCTTTTATATCTAATTTCTAAAGAAATTTATAGTACTTTTATATAATAATAGTATATCTTAATATAATATTAGATACTAAAGTAATTAGCCTTAAATAGTCTATATAGCTTATAAGTATTCTAAAGGCTTTTTTATTATATAGTTAATAATTAATTAGTTTACTATAATAATTAGTTAGTACTATTTATTAGTAATAGTTAGAGTTAGTTAGTAAGAATAAAGCTTAATTAGTAATTTATAGTACTTTAGTAATAAAAAAAAAAAGAAAGGCTTAGATTTAATATTAGCCCTTAAAGTTAATTAGTTAGTATTATTTATTAGACTAATAGTTAGAGTTAATTAGTAAGAATAAAGTCTAATTAGTAGTTTATTTAGTATTTATCTTTAAAATATTTTTAAAATTTAAGAGTTATATTAATATAAATATTACTATTTTATAAGTTTAACTATAATAATACCTTTATTAAGCTTAAGTTTGCTTTAGTAGTATATATTTAGTACTTATTTTAATTATTTAGAAAAATATTAAGCTTATTAGCTTTTATTAGTAATAATATATTTAGTAATAGTATTTAGAATAATATATTTAAAATAATATTTTCTTAGCTTAGTTTATATAATAAGTTTATCTTAAAAGTACTAATATATTTAAAAGTATAGATTAGTTTCTTATTATTTACTAATACTATTATTAAGTTAATAATATTAGATTATTTAAAAAGGGTAAGAATTACTAAATAGTCTATATAAATTATAAGGTAGTATTTTATAATATTAAAGTAATATTAGTATTTTTTTAATACCTAAATATAACTAAGGAGTTCTATCTTTATAGCTTAATATTAGTATTTTATATTAAATAATATATAGCTAAGATATATAATTATTTTAACTAATATTTATAATAAGTATATAATAATATAGTTATTTTTAAGAAGTTTTAGTATTATAAAATTTACTATATAATAAACCTATACTTTAATTTTAAATCTAGAGATATTAAAATTAATAAATAAGTACCTTTTAGAGTTAAAGTATACTATAGAGGTAAATTTACTAAGGTCTATTTTAATAATATTAAAGGCTATTTTTTTTACTTTATTAAGTAAGATAAATATAATTTACTTTATTTAATTTTACTAAATTAACTTTTTCTTTAATTTTATTAAGGTATTTAAGTAGTAAAGATTTATTTATTATTATTTAAAAAGCTTAATTTTTATTATAATATATAAAATATTATATCTTATATAATTAGTAAGACTAATAAAGTATTTTAAGTTTTTTAATAAATAAGGAAATTTTAAAGCTTTAATAGCTCTTAAGTATTTTTTAGTTATTAAGAGCTTAAAGAAATTAATATAATAACTAAAGATAGTAGCTATAAGTATTATAAAGTAAGATTTCTTAAAGCTTATTAAGATATTCTTTTCTTATAATTAAGTAAATATATAGTAAATATTATAAATATAGTTATTTAAAGAGCTATTAATAAGAATAACTATATTATTTATATATATTTTATTAAGTATATTTTTAAAAAGCTAATTTATTTATTATTAAATATAAGCTAGATTACTATAGTATTTTATAATAGTATAATTAAAGGTAAATTACCTTTAAGCTATTATAATAATAAATATTTATTATAGTTTAAAATAAACTTATTATTAGTAAAAGAAGGTAGTTATATTAAAAATAATAATATACCTTATATTTATAATTTTAAAGAGTATTTAGTTTTAATTTTTTATAAAGTAAGTATTAAGAGTAGATATATAGTTTAGTCCTTATATATTAATAATTATATAACTTTTTTAGGTACTATTAAGTATTATATACTAGATAATAAGTACTAGAAATAAGAAAGGTATAGATTATATTATTTATTTATACTTTTTTATAGCTTATAATTTAGCTAAAGTTTTATTAATAGTCTTAGTATTCTTTAAGATTATAAGGTAAACTTTATACTTTTTTAGAATTATATTTTATTAGTTTTATTTAAGTTAAACTTTAAGCTATTTATTTTATAAAGTACTAGCTTAATCTTTATCTTTAAAAATTTTAGTATTTTTATTAAGAAAATATAAGAATATTATTATAATTAATAGAATTTATTTTAAAGAATATATTAATGCTTATAAAATTATATATTATAAAGTTCTTAGTTAGTATTATTTTTAGTTATAGGAAAGTTAATAATTTATAAAAGGCTATAAATATAACCTTATTATTATTTTTAATAAAGTAAAGCTAATATTATAAGTCTAAAGAGTATAAGTAATTAATAAATATTTTATTTAGAATAATTATAGGCTTATTTATATTATTCTTAATAATAATATAAGCTAAGTAGATATTTATAAAAAAAGTATAAGTATTAAATTAAGCTAAAGCTAGGTTAAATATTAAGTCTTAAGTATTACTTATATATAAGTAATATTTAATAAATATATAAGTAGTTAATTTAAGTAGTATAATAGTATATTATATAGTAAATACTTTAGCCTTTATTAAGTAGCTATAATTTCTTATCTTTATAGGGATTTAGATATAATAAGAGTTAATATTAATATACCTTTTTAAATTAATAATATTAATATATTATTTTAAAAATTACAAAGATATAAATATATACTTATATAATTTATAGACTTTTAGTTTAAGTCTATAAAGCTAAAGTAAAAATACTTACTTATAAATTTAGAGTTATAAATAATTTTCTTATAATTATTATTTATTTATTATTATTTAATTATAGCTAATATCTTTATAAATATTAAATAATACTTTAAATAATAGTTAAATAAAAAAATATAAATAAGTTTAAGAATAAAAGCTAAAGCCTATATTAAGCTTTAAATTAACTCTTACTAGTAATTTAATTACCTTTATACCCTTTATAGTATTTAAAGAGATACTAAAATAATTTAGCTTTTTAATAGCTTTTTTAAAGTATCTTTTAATATATTATTTAAGCCTTAAAGTTATAATTTTTTAAAATAAATAAAGTAAATATAATTTATTTATATATTATTGCTATAAAAATATTTAATATAGTAATAATAAATAAATAGTATTATTATTAATATTTTAAAAAAGAAAATATTTAAGTAGTTATAGTAATTATTAAATAAAAAAGTATTTTTTAAAGGATAGTTAAATATCTTTTTAATAGTATTTATAGTAAACTCTTTATTAAAGAGCTTTTTAATTAAAGGTAGCTAATATATAGATATATTAAGCTACTTTATAAAGTCTATAAAATTACTATAATAGGCTTAATAGAGCTAATTTTATTAATATAAGTTATTAGTAAATAGTACTTATAAAGTAGGTAGGTAATAGTTTTCTAAAACTAGTAGTTAATAATTATCTTCTTATTATAATTATTATTATATAGGCTATTATTATTTATTTTATTAATAATATTATATAATATATTAGTCTAATAATAATTATAGTTAATTATATTTAGTATTTTAGATTTAGCCTTATTTAGCTAGCTATATTAATAGCTAAAATTAATTTAAATTTTAAGCTTAATTAGCTATATATAGTTAATTATATTATAGAAAAGCTTAAAGTAGCTATACTTAAAAGTATTACTAAAGTTGCTATTACTAAGGCTATAAAGATTAATATTATAAAGTATAAGGAATATCTAATTTATTTTTATAAGTAAAAGTAAGTTAATAAGAATAAATAATAGTTTAAGTAATTAAATACTATTATTAAGCTAGATTAAAAATTATATTTTTATAGTTTTAAATCTTATTTAAAAAGCTTTTAAGTATTATTATTATATTAAGTTTTTAAAATTTAAACTTAATCTTAAATACTAAAAACTTAAAAGAAGTAATAAACTATATAAGAAGTTTTATATTATAAGTTTTTATATTTTTAATAATAGTTTAAAGAAATAAAGTAATATCTTATCTTTATATAAATTAAAATAAAAATAAAATAATTTACTTTAAGACTAATTATAATATTTAAAAATAATTTAATAAAATATAATTTTAGTTTATTATAAATTACTTAAATAGTTACTATTTTAAGTAGTTAGTAATTATTATTAGTTACTTAAGTATATTTTTTAAAAAGTATTAAGATTAAACTTAATAGATATTATTTATAAAGTAGACTTATTTAATATATTTTAAGTATTTAATAAAGTAAAAAATATTAAAATACTTTATAATTTTTTTATTAAACTAAATACTTAAATTAGTATACTTTTAAAGATAAAAATAGCTAATATTTATTAGTTAAATACTAAAATATTTATTAACTCTATTTTAAATAAATATAGCTTAAATATAAACTTAAGAAATAGGTGCTTTTATAGATATTATAATAATTAATTATATAAAGTCTTAATTCTACTAGCTATAAAGGTATATTATTATTTATATAATAAAATTAGTAATATCTTTAACTAAAAGTAATACTATAGTATTATTATTAAATTTAAAAGCTACTAAGCTAACTTTATAATTTTCTTAAGTTAGAAAAGGAGTTAAAAAGTTAATTATATATTAATATTAAAGGTATATTTTTAAAAGATATTTTTAAAAATAATAGTAAACTTATAACTTAATAATACTTAAATATTTAAATAGATTATATTTTAGTTAAAATAAGTAATAAGTTATTAAAAAATAGCATTTAGCTAACTAAAAAAGTAGTATATTATTTAAATACTAAAAAAGATTTAAGTAGTAAAAGGCTTTATTAGTAAGTAAAAAATATAAAAAGGCTCTTTTATTTTATTAACTAGTTTTGAAGCTAGTAAGTTTTATTTTATAAAACTAGATTATTCTTATTAAAGGTAGGCTATAAAAGATAGGTATATTTAAGTTTATTATACTAAATCTTTATAATATATAGTAATTTAGATAAATAGTAAAATTATAAGAGTTATTAAGTATATAATTATTTAGATTTAACTTTATTAACCTATAGAGCTATATAACTAAGGAGTTTAAGTAACTAATTATTAGAAAGTAAAGTAAATAAAAGATAAATAAGTCTATAATAGTATACTTATTATCTTATTAAATAAGGCTATATTTATAGTAATTACTAGCTAATATTTAATTTCTATAATTTAAGCTAAATTATTAAAATAATAGTAAAGATATATTATATTAGGTTTCTTATTTTGTCTAAATTTATACTAAAAGACTAAAGACTTTTAAATTATATAAGTAAGAATACTTTAAAGGGGCCTATATATAGTGCCTTTTTAATAACTAGCCTACTTTATATCTATTAGCCTTAACTATAAATAGTATAGTATTATTTTTAATTAATTAGAGTCTACTATTTAATATTATATTCTTTTTTAAAGGTTTAGTATTAGTCTTTTTTATTTATAAGCTATTTTATTAAGATATAAATAAGTAATAAATTAATTATTTATTTAAAGTAAATATAGATTTTATATAATAGTACTTTTATATTTATTATTTTAAGTAATTTAAAGGCTAGAGTTATATAATAAAGGTATTTTAATAATATTAAGCTAAGTTAAAATAGTATTAGCTTAAATAACTTTATCTTTAATAAATTAATTTAGTATTAAGCTTAATAGATTTTTAATAGTTTTAATATAAATAAGTATAGATTAATATTAATAATTTTAATATAAAATAGTAACTTTTTATAAAATACTAATTTATAAAAGATTAAATAATTATTATTTAAAGCCTTATATAATAAATTTAATTATAATTACTTATAATATATATTTTTTCTTATCTCTTTAGAATTACTATTATTATTCTAGCTTAATAAAAAAACTTAAAAAATAAAAATAGTTTATAAACTTTTTTACTTTAGGTAAGTAATAAAAGAATTTAGATAAATAAGTAGTATTTACTATTAGCTATATATACTATAGGATTCTAGTAGCTATTATTTAAGGGTATATAGCTATAGTAACTAACTTAGGAAAGGAGTATATAGTATAGGTATTATATCTAGATTTTAAGCCTAAGTTTAAACTATATTCTTTAAAAGACCTAGTTATAAGTTACTTTAATATAATTTAGGCCTATTATAATATAAAAATATTATTATATATTTACTTTAATTATACTACTATTAATTAAAAGATAATTATAAGTATAGCTAGTATAAACCTTATTCTTATTACTATACTATTTATAATATTATTAATATTTAAATAGCTATTAAATATATATTCTAATTACTACCTAAGCTATAGTAGTATATTATTAATAATATTTAGGGTAATAAGGTTATTATTAGTAGTAAAAATTAGCTACTTTATTAGCCTTAATAGTATTAAAAGCTTAGCTTATTTATAAGCTTTACTAAAGTTATTAAGTTTAAATAATAGCCTTATATTAATAGCTATACTTATATACTTATTATATAATAAAAATAATAGCTAATAAATAATACTATTAGTAAACCTCTAAGGATTCCTTTATTTATTAATATAGTTTCTAACTAGCTTAATTATTATTTACCTTATATTATTATTTATTATACTATTAGTATTTATAGTAGTATATTATTATTTAGTAGTATTTAGATTAAAAATAATAAGTTACTTAAGTATATTTATATTATTTAGGCTTTAAACTAGCCTTAAAAGTAGTTCTTTAACCTAGAATAGCTATAAGCTTTTTATATATAGCCTAGTAAGGGACCTAGCTATTTATTAGTAGTTCTTAATAATAAATATAAGGTTATATATTAGCCTTTAATAGGTATTCTTTAAGCTAAGTTAGTAATTATAGCTATAATATAATAATTAGTTATATACTAAGCTAACTTTTTTTACTATAATAAGTAAAACCTATAATTTATTATTATTAGCTACTTATTTTTTTATATAATTTAACTTTAATAAAAGTAATATATTAATATATAAAAAGGGCCTATAGCTAAAAAGTAGATTCTTAATATTATATTAAATAGCTAGTAAAATAGTTTTTATAATAATAAAGGTAAAAAAGTAATAAGTAGTAAAGTTAATAAAACCTAAAGAGAGGTAAAATATTATAGTATTAATATAAGTAGTAGTATTTAGTAAGAGATATAATAATTTAAGTAAGATATAGCCTAAAAGTAGTAGAATCTTAAGGACCTATAAGCCTTACTTTAGCTAGTATTTACTTTTTATATTTTAAACTTTCTTTATTATTTTTTAAGCCTTTTTTATAGTATTAAACTTAAATACTATAGTATTATTTAATTATATTCTATTACTATTAATATTAAAGGCTTTAAAGCTAAGTATTAAAAAATTATTTAGCTATATTAGTTTATATAGTTATATTAAAGAGTATCTTATACCCTAATAGTATTTATTAGTAACTAATTAAAATATTAAATATATTTCTTAAAAAAGAAGGGAATATATACTATAGATTTATTAATTAAAATTATATCTTATTTTATAGTTATATCTTATATTAGTAATTAAGTCTTAGCTAAGTATTAAAGTCTATTATAGAATTAAGTCTTTATTAGTAATTAAGCCTTACTTTATTTATAACTCTTATATTAAGAAATAAGCTAGTTTTAAAATTAAGCTTTAATTAGTAGTTAAGCTTTACTTAAGGAAAGTAGTATTACTTTAGAAATAAGGTATTAGTAAAGAAATTAAATATTACTAAAGAAATTAGGTATTATTAAAGAAATTAAATATTGCCTTTAAAATTAAATCTATAGCTTAGCTTAAGCCTAATAATAAACTAAAGGGTTTAGTTTTATACTTTTTTAAATATAGTAAGAAGTACTTATAGTATTAAAGAGTATAATACTATTTTTTAATAAAATAGATTTATTTCTTAGCTAAAGTAATTTTTATATTATACTTTAAAAGAGTAAACTTATTAGGTATATAAGAGGTTAAAGAACTTATTACTAGTAAGACTTACTTTTTATTACCTAAATATATATATACTTTATTTTATATATAAGCTACTTATAAAATTAGTAAAAATAAGCTATAACCCTTTAGTTTAGCTCTTATATATACTATATCTTATATTATATAGAGCTATAGGCTATATAAATAGGCTACCTAGCTAACTACTATATACCTTATATACTAATACTAGCTAGTACTAATTATATCTATATATTAATTTAATAAAGAGTTAAGCTTATAACCTAGTATTATTATAAAATATATTACTTATTATAATACTTTACTTACCTTACTTATTAAAAAGCTTTCTTTATTTATAAAGTTAAACCTTTATAGTTTATAATTATATTTAGTAATAAAGAAACTACTTTAATAATATAGGTATACTACTATATATAGAATTTATATATATATATAATTAACTTTATCTTTTTAATTTACTTATACTTAGAGTTAGTAGATAAAAGTAAGGCTTCTTTTACTTTTATTTTAAAGCTTTTATTATAAGTTAATTTAAAGCCTTACTTAAAATAATAAAGTTAGCTTAGTATTTTTAAAGGCTATATAAATAATTAGTATTTCTTATAAGGCTAAAATATCTTTAAACTAAAATACTAAAAGATACTAAATATAAAGTACTATATAATATAACTATTTAAGTAAGTTTAGTATTTAGATTTATACTTAAACTTAATAATTAGGCCTTTAAAATTAATATAAAAAAAAGGATTTAATAGCTTAAAATAGTATTATTTAAGTAATAAGTATTTTAGCTATATTAAACTAGTATTTACTAAAAAATAAGTAATATATTATATCTATATTATTAGTATATATTCTTTACTATATAAATTATAAAATTATTATTAAATCTATTTAGTTCTTTATTATATTACCTTTAATTTTCTTTTTAGGTTTATTTATATTCTACCTAGTATAAAGTTTTAAATTAAAGTATTAAATAAAAGTAAGTAAAGTAAAGTATAGTTATATAAAAAGATAATCTTCTTTTTAATTAAGTAACTTAATAAGTTAGAATTCTAATAAATATTTAAAAATATAATATTATAAAGTATATTCTTATTTATAATAAGTTATAACTCTAGTAAGCTTAAAATAGTAGTAATTACTAATAGAACTTATTAATTATATTATACTATATATATTATTATACTAATAAGCTACTTTAGTTTATAATTAAATAATAAAGGGCCTTAATAGTTTTCTTAATAGCTATATTATTACTTTTACTATTTATTTTATTTAAAAATTTAATAAGTTTAGTAAGATAGTAATAAATATAGCTATTTAGTAAGCCTATTAGTAAGTTAGCTATATAAAAAAGTTATTAATACTAAGTAGCCTAAGTTATATATCTAAGCTTATTCTTAAGAGCTACTTTATTTTATTTAAGTTTAGTAGTATAAATATTATTATTTAGTAAATAAAGTTAAAGAAGTAATAGTCTTTAATTAAGTAGCTTTTAGTTTTAAGTTACTACTTTATAGTAGTAAGCTAATATTTCTAGTAAAGTAGGTATTTTTTATTCTAAAAGTAGCCTTTATTATAATAAATAATAATATTATAAAGGTAGGTAAAGTTAATTATTACTTAAACTAGCTAAATATATTAAAAAAGTAAATAGTTTTATATTAAGCTTATTATTTATTTAAAGGTAATAAATAAGTTACTACTTTATATTATAGTAGTTATAATATTTACTAGGCTATTTAGGTATATTATAATATTACCTAAGTATATATTAAAGTCTTATAGGTAAATTAGGTTTATTATTAGCTTTCTTAAGTAAAAGAAGATAAAAAAGTTATTTTTAGTATTAAACCTAGTAGTAATTTATACTATTAGTATACTATAAATAGCCTTTAGTATATACTTAATATTAGTAAAATCTAAAGTTATAATTTAAGAGAGGGGAGTTAGGAGCTAGGTTATATTAGCCTTACTTATATTAGTATTGTTTTTATTATATATAGTAGTTTATAAGTAGTAGTATAAGTTATTTTAATAGTTATATATAGAAAGGCTAGTAATATATAGTTTAATTAATATTAAATTATATATTAGGCTTTATTAGTAAATAATAGCTAATTAGTATAGCCTAACTAGCTAAAAGGAATTAAATAGTAGAAACTAATAAAAACTAATTAATTATAACTAATTAGTTATAACTAATTAGTTAAAAGTTTTAGTTATAAATAATTAATTAAAAAGAATTATAAGTAGTTTTTAGTTAAAGCTAATTAATTAAAATATAAAGAAGTAGCTAATTATAACTAATAGCTATAAGTAAGGATTAAATAATAATACTAATTATTAGTAATTAGCTAATAGTATAAATAAGTAAGTTTAATTAAAAGTAACTAAGTATAAGTAATAGTATACTAAGAAAATAAAGACTTATAATATATAAAACTCTTTTTATATTTTAAGGTATTTAAATAGTAGTTACTTTTTATTAAAAGCTAAAAGTATAAAAAGTAATATTATAGTATAACTTAGAAACTTATTTTTTTTTCTTTAATATACTACTTAATATTACCTTTAGGCTTTATACCTAGTTATATAAGAATAAAACTAAAGCTATAAAAATATACTTATAATATTCTTAAGAGATAAATTATTATAGTTAAATAGTACTAAGTATAGTAAAAATAATAGTAAGCTACTTAAATTTAAAAGCATTATATTTATAACTATAAGTAGGTTTTCTTTTTTATTAAAGTAAACTATAAGTAAAATAATTAAAGTAAGCTAATTATTACTTAATAAATACTCTTTAACTTTAAGTTTAGTATTTACTAGCTTAAAGTACTTAAGGCTTATTTTTATAAACTAATAGCTATTATTATTACTAATAATTTAAATAGTACTTTATATAATATAATTATTAAGTTTACTTTCTTTTTTAGTACTACTATAACTTTAGTGCTTAAAGAACTAATAAGTATTATAGTATATACTAGTAATATACTTAAGGCTATATTAGCTACTATTATTAGTAACTATACTTAAAAGGATAAAAGGTAAAAGTATTAATAAAGTAGTTTACTTTAGCTATTTATATATTAAAACTATTACTTTATACTATTTACTATCTTACTAATTATAACTAATATAACCTAGGCTTTATTATATATAATAAAATTATTTAATACCTTTACTAAAGTCTACTAGCTAAGTAGCTTACTTAGTAGCCTTTATAAAAACTTTAGCTTATAGGATAATATAAAAGAAGAAAAAACTAGAAAATAAAATATTATAAAGAATAATTAAAAGGTATAAAATTAATAATAAGTAATAAAAAGCTTATATAAAACTTAAATACTATAGATTGCTATAAATAAGTATCTTAATTTAATATATATAGCTTAATATATAGTTATTAGTTTAAAAAGAATTAAAGTAATATTATAAAGCCTATAGCTTAGTATAGTTTACTTAATATATTATTAGATTAATAATTAAATATAAAATTAGTATATTTATTTTTATAATATTATTATACTTTTAAAAAAATTTAAAAATATTATAGTAAAGCTATATATAGCTTACTTACTTTTTTTTATAGTAAGAAAAAAATAAAAATATTATTATATAAATAAACCTAGCTTACTTAAGCTTCTTAAAAAAGAAAAAGGAGTAAAATTAAAATCTATAAATACTATAAGGCTATATAATTCTATAGCTATATTATATAATATATAGATTTTATAGCTATATAGTAAATACTTAAGTAAAGCTTATTTAAGATAAACTCTGCTTTTTATTATAAAGCTATTAGGCTTTATATAATTTATAGTCTCTTATAGTATTAAGCCTTTACTTTAATAAGTTTATAATTTATTATAAAGTTTAGAGTTTAATATAGATTTATTAATTTAATATATTAAGGTTTTTAATTTATACTAAACTCTAGTATAAAGTAATTTAGGCCTATATAATTTAAGGTTTATAATAAGATTTATAGTTATATATTTACTTACTATTAATTACTTAAAGAAAAGAAGCTATATATATATATAGATATATCTTTTTTATTATAGTATTTTATTTTAAAAAACTTTTTTTATTTATTACTCTCTTTTAGTATATATTTAAATTTTATAAAAAAAGGCTATTTTTAAAAGAAAAAACTCTATATTAATAAGAATAAAAGAAAGAAGAGATTTATAAAGTAAAAAATAAAGGGTATAAAGTAACTTTACTAATTAAATAAACCCCTCTTACTATAGCTAATTAGAGTATACTATTTAATATTACTTAACTACCCCTTAGTATTCTTTATAAGTATAATTACTACTAATATATATACCCTCTTTTACTACTAAACTTAATACTATTTACCCTTTTATAATATATTACTAAATTAATTAAATACTTATTATAATTAATTAATTTAATATTAAAAATAATCTTTAATTACTTAAATATTAATTTTTTAATATTATAGTAATAGTATATACTTCTAATTACTTAAGTCTTAAGGTATAATAATAAAGTAAATATAGTAGTATCTATATAAGTACTAAATTACTATAGATTTAAGTAATTAAGGCTTTAAAATATATAAAAATAGTAATATTCTTATAAGTACTATAGTAGTAATTAGTATAGTTAATTATACTAACTAGTTAGTTAAAAATAGTTATATATAGTAACTTTTATAAATAAGTAATATATATATAAAAGGCTAAAATATACCTTTATACTCTTTATTTCTTACTTCTTTTAAACTAATTAATTATATAAATAAAAATATAGCTTTTTTAACTTAATATATAATTAAAGGTCTTTAGGCTAAATTAGTAAACTAGGTAGTTATTAATTATATAGACCTTAAAAGTTAAGCCTAATACTAAGTACTTAGTTTAATAAAAAGTTAACTTATAGTATAAAATAAAGTTATACTAGGTAATAAATAATACCTTAAAAGGTAGGGCTTATTTTAAGCTTTAAGCTTTATTTTTAATATAGCTCTAGCTAAAGGTACTAAAGTTATATATTATCTTAAAGTCTTTAGCCTTTTAAAGTACCTATAATTAATTATTTATAAGCTTTATAATAAAGGTAGCTTAATATAATAGCTTTTAATAAATTATAAGTTATTATAGTAACCCTATATTTAGCTTATAGCCTATATAGTATTAAGTTACTAAAGATTTATATTAGTCTTAAAGAGTAAGTAATATTAGGCTTTAAAGTAAAAGAGCTAAGAATAGTATTTAGTAATTATACTATTAAAGGCTTAAAAGTACTTAAGGCTAAAAAGAAAGGTTAAATCTTTATAGCTAAACTTTATATTAATAATAAATTCTATATTCCTATAATAAGGTTAGCCTTATATTTAAGGTTTACTTATATATTTAGAAAGGTATAAAAGTAACCTTTATATTTTATAAATTCTTTAATAAATACCTTTATACCTTTATCTTAAAGCTAATTATAAAAATTAAAGTTAAATATAATACCTATTTTATATAAGTAATAGTAATCCCTTATATAAATATAGATATAACTTTAATATTATTCTATATATATACCTAGTATATTTATAATAATATCTTATTATAATAGGTTTAGTAGTATTTAGCCTAAATAAATTTAAATAAAACTAATTACTATACTAGCTAAGCTATAGAAAGATATAATAAATAGAGGTAATAAAGATTAAGTACTAATTTTTCTAAGGTTACTTTTACTAACTAGCCTAATAAAGTATAACCTTATAGGCCTAGAATTACTAGTAGGGAAGGTATAAGGCTAATTATAAGCATCTTAAATCTTACTTTAAATATAAAATACCTTTATCTATTTAGAAAGAATTAAAGATAAAGAGAAAGAGAAAGAAGAAAAGAAAGTAAATATTAAAGTAAATATTAAAGTAGATATTAAAGTAAATATTAAAATAAATATTAAAGTAAATATTAAAGTAGATATTAAAGTAAATATTAAAGTAAATATTAAAGTAAATATTAAAGTAAATATTAAAGTAAATATTAAAGTAGATATTAAAGTAAATATTAAAGTAAATATTAAAATAAATATTAAAATAAATATTAAAGTAAATATTAAAGTAAATATTAAAATAAAAGTTAAAGTAAAAGTTAAAGTAAATATTAAAGTAAATATTAAAGTAAAAGTTAGCTATTTATATAAGTACTACTTTGCTTACTATTTATAAATCTAAATTACTTTATAGAATATTATAATAGTATATAGTATAAATATATATTAGTACTAATTTAATAAGTATAATTATATAAAAATAAAAGTACTTTAAAATTTTTAAGTTTTTAACTAAATATAATACTTATAATTAGCCTATATTCTTACTTTACTTAATTTTTACTAAAGTAGTATTAAAAAGACTAAAGGAATAAACTAAAGTAAAGAGATTTAATACTATTATATAAGGTATTATTAGGTATACTAAATAAGGACTATAGTATTAAAATAAAGAGGTTTTATTTTATTAGTAATACTAGAAAAAAGGAATAAAAGAAAGGCTATACTAAAAGCTAGTAATACCTAAATTTATTATAAAATCCTAAATAAACTATAACTTTTACTAGTATATAATACCTAGCTATAATAAGTAAATTAATATCCTCTTTATTAATTAATTAATAATTTATTTCTATTTAAAAATACTTAAAACCTTTTTTAATTAACTTATAAGTATAGTTTTTATTATATATTAGGTATAATATAATACTTATAGTATAAGCTTAACTAGGCTTCTTTATACTTCTTCTTCCTCTTATTAATACTACCTTAAAATAAAAGTAGTAGGATTTATAGGCTTTACTTATAGCTTTTTTATTTATTACTACTTATAAATCTTTCCTATTAAGCTAAATCCTTACTATTAGGCCTAGCCTTTAGGTACTATTATATAGTTTAGCTTTATAGTCTTTCTTTACTTAGTAATAAAAGGTATTAAAAACTTAGTATATAATTTAGTTTTATTTATTTTATTTAGGTAGTCTTATATATATATAATTATATATATTTTCTTTTTATTAGCCCTAATAGTAAAGATATTAGTACTTAAAATAGTAAACTAAAATAAAAATATATATAAAGATATATTTTTTATAAATAGATTTATAACTTTAATAAATAAATTAATATCTTTAGTAAATAAAGCCTTATTAGTATATAAAATAATAAAAAGGTTAAAGTATATAATATAAATATTATTAGTATTAAACTATTACTTATAAATTTAATATACCTTTTAAATATACTATATTTATTTCTTACTAAAGGTAGCTAAATTAAGTATTAAGTAGCTTAAATTACTAAATATTATTTAACTAAAGAATATAGTATATATACTTATAATTAGTAATATAGTAATAATAAAGAGCTTTATATTTTAAGATAAAATCTTAAAGAGTACTTAATAATTAATTAGTTTAGTATATTAGTTTAAATAAAAGTATATTTTAAGTTTAAGGATACTATTATTACTTTAATATAAGCTATACTTAAGTATACTCTCTAGCTAGACTTTTAATAACTATATTATTCTTTACTACTAGCTTTAAACTTATAACTCTTAACTTATTATATTTAATAAGTTATTATAAAGTACTAATTTCTATTATTACTTATAGCTTATTAGTTATAAGTTAAAAATAATAATATAATTAAAAAAAAAAGAAAGGAAAAATAAGGGTTTCTTTACTTTTCTTAAACCCCTAATTATTAAAGATATATAGCTATATTTTAGTATAGCTTAATTAATATTTAAATATAGTTTATATATAAATACTATTATAAAGCTTATCTTTTATATAGCTATTATATCTTTATTAGTTTCTTTTTAAATAATTATATAATAATATTAATTTACTAAACTTATTTTATTTTAAAGCTAATTATAATAAAAATAAGCTTTAGTAAATTAGTTATATATAGTATTAGCTTATAAGGTATATATTATTCTTAGTATTAGAATAACTTATAAGGTATATAATAATCCTAGCCTATAAATAGCCCTAGCCTAGCCCTCTAGTAGCTAGCTTAGGCTAATAATAACCCTTCTAATTTACTACTATTATTACTAATTACTAGTATATTATTTAAGCTTAAATTATTATATTATTACTATAAAATATAAAAAGTACTTATTTTTATTATACTTATACTTATTATTTTATTATAATTCCTTTTATTACCTTTAACTTACTTAATATATATAAACTAAGCTACCTCTTTTTAGCTTTATACTATATTATTAAGAGCTTAATATAAAGAAAGAACTATAATATTTATTAGTACTTTAAAGTAGCTAAAATATTATTAAAATAAAGCTAAGCTAGATAATTCTATATATACCCTACTTACTTATAGAGAGTTAATTATAATAGTAAATAATACTAATAACCTAGTTAGTAGGATTTTAGATATAAAAAATATATTTTTTAATAAGAATATATTTAAAACTTAAAAGCTAAATATATTTAAGGTAAAACTATACTATATATAAAATAATATATAGTATTTTATATATACTAAATAGCTATAGCTAGCCTATTTAATATACCTTTTATATAGCTACTTTTTACTTATACTTTTATACCCTAGCTACCTTATTGCCCTTATATAAAGTAAAACTAAGACTATAAAAAAGGTATTCTTACTTATTAATAAAAAATACTAGTATATACTAAAGTAATATAAGGAAATCTAGGCTAAAGCTCTTAACTCTACTTATAATAATATCTATAGTATTAGTAATAAGCTTAGTAATATAAACCTTATTTAAGGTAGCTAGTAAGAAATATAGTACCTTTTAGACCTCTAGTTAGTAGCCTTTAAAGTATATAGCCTAATCTTATAAAAGTAAAATAAAGTAAAGTAATTTAAAGAATATAAAGTATATATATTTAAGAATAAGTTTAAAGAATTATTAAATAAAGTAAATAATATTAATAATAATTTTAATAATACCTATATAAGCCTTTTATAAAGCTATAAGTATATTAATATAGATATTATAGCTATTAATAACCTTTTAAATATAGTTAGTAATTAGTACTAAGTAGCCTAATATATACCTATATTTTATTATAATATTAATAAGTTAAAAACTAAATATAATTAAAAGTAGTTTTACTATAGCTATATATTTTATTTTAACTTTAGCTAAGAATATATAAACTTAATATAATTTAAATAATAGTTTAATCTAGTTTATATTAAAATACTATTTTAAAGGCATTAATAAAGTAATTTTTAATAATTATAAGTATATTAATTTTTATATAATAGTAAATTTAAGCTATAGTAGTTATTATATATTATTAAGTTAATTTAATTATTATTATTTTATTTAAGTTTATAACTAAATATTAAATAATCTTAAACCTATTCTTATATCTTTTTTAATAATTTTACTTTTAAAAATACCCCTACTTTAAGCTAGACTTACTTATTAAAATTAAAATTTATATCTTATAGCTATATAGGCTTAGTTTATATATATAATTAAGTATAGTTATTTTACTAAGGTTAAATTATCTTTTAAGTAGTTTTTATTATATAATTTAAGTAACTATTCTTAAATAGCCTTAAAATAAGACTATAGTTTTTATATAACTTAAGTAAAGTTAAGTTAACTCTTATATATATATTATTATAAATAATCTAAAAAGTATAACTTTAGATTATCTATCTTAAGTAATTTATATTTATATATACCTTAGTTATAAAGTAAAGATACTTTAATAAAGTATATACTTATAGCTATTTAAATAAAGATAACTTTATAAAGAATAAAGAATAATTATAGTAATAAGAAATACTCTTTTTAAAAAAAAGCTAATATTAATTAAAATATATTAATATAATTAATCTAGATTACTAACTAAGTATACTTTAACTATAATAATACTATTATTATATTTTTAAGTAATATACTTACTATACTATACTACTAATAGTATTAAAGAATAATTAATATATTAATTCTATACTAAGTTTAATTAAAGTTAACTTAATATATACTAATTAAAATAAACTATTAAAAGAAAAACTTAATAATTTAAAAAAAAGAAAAAAATAAAAAAATAAAATAAAAGATTAGTAAGAAGGTTAAGTTAGTATACCCTTATTAAGACCCTTTTTACTTATACTTACTAGCCTAAAGGACTAAAAGATACCTTTTTTTTCTTTTTTTTCTTTTTAGGCCTACTTACTCTTTAAATATATATAATTTAATATATAACTTAAACTTTTATATTATTATACTTAAGTAATAGCTTAATAACTTATAAGGTTTATATTAAGTATATAAAGTAGAATTTAAATAAATACTTAAAAGTACTATAAGTTTAAAAAAGTATTTTAAGAAAAATATAATAATACTATAGCTAGCTAATAAATAAGTAATAATAACTAAATATTTAAGAAAGAGAAAGCCTATTAGTACTAGCCTATAATATACTATATTACTATTTAAGTAAATATATACTTATATTATTTATTAAACTATACTATATCTAAACTTTTATAGCTTAATATATAATACTAGTATAAATAAGCTATTATATATTATATAACTAACTATAAAAAGATACCTAAAAGAGGCTATAATATAACTTAGAATCTATATAATAGTATATACTAAAGATATAGAGCTTAAGTAATAGTATATAGCTTATATTAGCTTTTATTAGAAGCTAAGAATAAAGTATAAGGAGATTAAAGAACTTAAGTAATAATATATTATATACTTTAGTATTTATTAGTTTTATCTCTTAAGCCTTCTAGTATAGAACTTTAATACTTATATTAATAATAAATTAAATTTAATACTTAAGAAAAAGGAAAAGAAGGTATAAATATTTAAGAAATATACTAGTATAGTTTTATTTCTTATAAGTAAGAACTTTAGTAAAAATTCTACTTAAGTTAGTTTAATATTATTTAATATACTTATTATTAAATTATACTAATTTTTAACTAATACTAAATAATAATTAGTAGCCTTATTTAAAAAAATACTTAGTTTAATAACTAAATAAGAATAACTTATAAGACTAAAAATATTAATTAATATTAAAGAAATATAGCTAATAAGAACTAGTACTTTAAGAATTAACTAAATATTACTTAAAAAGAAGCCTTAAACTAGTACTAAGTAATAAAAGATATAAGCTTAAGAAATAAGATATTTAAGGCTTAAGTAAATAAAGCTAAAAAGTCTATATAGTAATATAGTAACCTTTTATAGTAAATTACTAATACTTAGTAACTTTAAAAAGAAAAACTAGCTTATATATAGTATAATAAGTAAAATACCCTTAAATAAGCTATTAAGGCTAAGAATAAGTTATAACTCTTATAAAGTAAGGTTTAGGTACTAATAACTTAAATAAGTAAGACTAAAGCTATATTATTTATATTATAAAAGAAGTTACTTAATATAAGAATAAGCTATAAAAAAAAGCTAGTATAAGCTAATTAGGATATTAATATAAGGATAAAAGAGCTTAATAATATATAAGATAAGCTTAAAGAGGTTATTAATAAAAAGGTAAAGAAAAAAAGATAGATAAAAGTATAATAAATATAGTATAGCTATTATTTAGCTATACTTTTATTATATACTATTACTAAATAATATTATACTTAATATTAGAATATTTACTAATAAGGTAAGCTACTAGTTATTTAGTAATTAACCTAAAATACCTACTTTTAGCTTTTAATAAGCTACTTTATTATTATTATTTTTTATATACTTATAATTAAGAATTTTTAGTTTATTTATTATAGCTAAATAAATTATCTTATTAGTATATAAATAAGCTATATACTTTTACTTTATATTAAGTACTATTACTTTTTAATATAAGAAAAATAATCTTAGTAATAATAAGTTCTTTATTATATATATATTATACTTATTTAAAAATACCTAAATTAATTTAAGACTTTTAAAATATAGTTTTTTAATTATATTTTAAGTAAAATATAATAATCTTATTAGTATTATTTTATTTTATTTTTTTATTTTATTTTTTTTTTTATATAAGAATATAAGTAATTTAAAAGCTTTATTTAAATTAAACTCCTTCTATAGTTATCTCTAAATAGTAGAATTAGTTTAATATATAATAGGTATATTTATTAATCTAACTTTTTTATTATTCTTATAAAAGCCTTTTTTAATATAAAAAAAGAAGTTAACCTTAAGAGGTTATTTACTATTATTAAGGCTTATTTATAGGAAATAAAGGAATATTTATATTAATAGTCTTTTAAGAAAAGCTAGCTATATTAGAAACTAAGCCTATATTATTTCTATATTTATTTATAATAATATTATTCTTACTAGCTAAGTTATAAATATTATTTTAAAGCCTTATTAGTACTATTACTAAATAAGAATAATTTACTATAATAAGCTCTTTATTATAATATAATACTTAAATTATATATAAGGAAGGATTTAAAGATAATAATAAAGTATTATTAGTAAAGTTAGTAGTAAGCTAACTACTAAGTATTAGTAAAGTAATGCTAAAATATAAATTATAACTAAGCTAATTAAGAGCTATTTTTATTATAATAAGTAATTTTAAAATAATAGTATTTATAATAAGGTATTTACTAAAGCTAGTAACTTATAATAATACTTATAAGTTTAGTACTAGACTAAAATACTAGTATAATTTAAGTTTATATATATAATCCCTAATAGTAATAGTAACCTTTATAAGGAATAAAATAAATTATATAATAAACCCCTAGTAGTATAGCTTATATATAAGTTTATTAACTTAGCTATAACTACTTATAATTAAAAAATAGCTATAAACTTAATAGCTTACTATATAGAGTTAATTATAATATATTCCTTAAGTATTACTAATATAGTAGTATTAAATAGTAGTACTATAAGTAGTATACTTAAGTAAAAGCTATTTACTAATAAAAAGAATAATAATACTTTACTAATAAGTAAAAATAAGACCTTTAGATTTAGTAAAGTAATATATTATAGCTTTTTATTATAATACTTAGTTAAATAGTTTTATACTAGCTTATTATAATAATATACCCTTAATTAGCTTTTAAGTAAAATAAAAGTAAAAGTAAATAAAAGTATTAGCTAGCTTATATATTTTTAAAATATAAGTCTTAATTATAAAATATTATATATTTTTATTCTAGCTAAGTAAAAAAAATAAAATTCTATATAAGCCTTAGCTTAAATTAATTTTAAGAAATATATAATTATAGAGTTAAAATAACTAAAGATTAAGGTTAATAATTATTAAATAACTTTTATATATACTATAGTATAGTTTAAAAACTAAAATAGCCTAAAAAGAAATATTAATTTAAATAACTTTTTTAAATTTAAGCTATTTTAGTATATAGTAAAACCTTTTTTTTTTAACTAAGTAAAATAGCCTAAGTAGCCTTATTTTTATATAACTTATTTTAGTATAAACTAATATATAAGTAAAAATAAAAGTTACTTATACTATTATATACTTTATATATAAGTTTACCCTTAGTATATATTCTTATTTAGGCTTTAATTATTTTATTTAAAAATTATAATTACCTTAAGTATAAGCTAGTATTTATTAACTAAAAATATATAGTCTACCTAAATAAGGTATAATAAATAAAAAGGAATAATTAAAGAGTTCCTTAAAACTACTTTTAGTATAATTTTTCTTATATATTATAGCTAGTTATTTTAATAATCTTTAAGACTATTTAAATTTAATACTTTATTTTTTATTATAAAGTTAAAAAGTTATATATATTATAGCTATAATAATACTAATACCTTATATTTAAAATATACTTACTAGTCTTATATACTATATATAGTACTTATTTAGATCTAATATAAACTATACTATATAGTAATATTATTAATAAAGGCCTTAAAAAGTTATTAAAACTTAACTTATATTATTTATTTTATATACTTATTAAAAAAGCTTTTAATAATATTATTAGCCTTTAGGCCTATATTATATAAGGCTATAATAAAAAGAATAATATAAAATATACTATAATTATATACTTCTTTACTAAAAAGTAATAAAAATACTAGCTAATAAGAAGCTTAATATTACTAGTAAGCTTATTAATATTAATAAAGATTATATAAGTATTAGGCTTTAGATTTTTATAAGCTAATATATAGTTTTAAGACTTATAGCTTTAATTATAACTATAATCTTATTCTTATTAAAAACTAGTAATATAGAGTTTATTATAGCTTAATATTATAGCTATAGCTATATTTAACTTAAACTTAAAACTAGTAACTTAATATTTAGAGCTAAAAATAGTCTTAATAATATACCTTATTTTAAGTTTATTATAAATAAAGCCTTTATTATTATTATATAGTATAATAAAAATAAATCCTATTATATAAACTACTTTATATATAAAAATACTAGTATAAAAATAAATATACTTATTTATTAGCTAATTAAATACTTAAATTATATTTAGTTAATAATATAATAATATATTCTTATTAAAGCTAGTAATTATTTTATTACCTAAATTAAAAATAGCTTAAGTAATTTACCTTAATATACTAAATTAATTTTAATTTAAAAACTATCTTATTATTAGTAAAATATAAGCTAAGTAACTTAACTTTATTAATCTATTAATTAATTATATATTAATATATAATTAAAATAGTAGCTATTAATACTTTAGCTTTAGTAAAACTATTAATTAAACTTTTAAGTATAATACTAAAGTACCTTAGTATAGTAAACTAAGTTTATTTATTTCTTACTTATAAGTCCTTATAAGACTAATATAAAGATATACTTAATATATAGGCTATCTTTAGGCTATTACTAAATATATAATAGAATTTTAGCTTAAGTTTTATATTATACTAGAATATATATAGGTTTTTCTTTAATTCTAATAAAATAAAATAACTAAAGCTATTATAAAAGCTATAATTATAGCTTAAAGTTAGTAGGTTTTTTTTATATAGTAATTACTACTATATTTATATAAGCTAGCTACTTATAATTAGTCTAAATAATACTAAATCTATCTTTTTTTATAATTTTTAAAGAGTTTATTAAGCCTAAAGCCTTTATTAAATATATAACTTTTTATTTTAAAAGCATTAGTATATAGAAATTAATAGTTTAGCTTTTACTTTCTTTATTATATATAAGATTAACTTTTAAGTAAGAATTAAAAACTATAAAATAGAGTACTACTAGGTTAGCTAAGTTATTTTACTAGTATTTATTATTACTTATTTTAGTAAATTATTTATACTAGTAGTTTTAATATTTAAGTTATACTTATTTATTATTTATAGCTACTTTATACTTAAATATATAAATATTAATAATATTTCTTTTTTAAAGTTTAATATAATTATTTTTACTAATATAAACTTAATTATAACTTACTTTAATACTTTATATAGCTAAGTATTATTATTTAATATAAATAACCTAGGTATTATTTTATTAATAAGTAAAAGGTATAAAAGATACTTTATATATAAAATCTATAAATACCTTTATAGGCTAGTAGTATACTTTTATAGTAAGCTTAATATTAAAGTTATACTAAATAGTTTTTATAATTATATAACTTAATAAAATATAAAGAAGTATTAGAATTTTTATTAAGTAAAGTTAAAGCTAAAGCTAAATAATATATTTCCTTATAAGATAAATAATATATAAGCTATCTTATTAGCTTAAGATTAATTCTTTCTTATACTTCTTTTTATACTATATATAAATAGCTATACTAATAAGTTATTTAATACTATTATAAGAGTACTTATAAAGAAATAAAAATAAAATAGTAAGTAAAAGAGTTAGTTTTATTACTAGGCTAATATACTTTAGTATATATATAGTAAGGAGTTTAAAGTAAAGAGTTTAAAGTAGAGCTTTTATAATTATAAAAAATATTTAGATTTAATAAGAGTATATAGGTAAATAGATTTTATTACTTAATAGTACTATAAATTAATAAATATAAATATTATTATATATAGCTAATTATACTAATTATAATTATAATATATATTATTTAGTAATTTATATAAGTAATAAGCCTTTCTTAACTTATATACCTATATTTTTTATAAAGACTATTAGTTTAAAACTAGCTAAGTTTAGCTTTAAGCTAGTCTTATTCTTATATATAATTAATTATTTCTTTTTTATATTAATAAGCTATACTTTATTTAACCTCTCTTTTTTAAATATTTTAAAATTAAGTTTATTAATTTAATCCTAATTAACTTATAGCTAGTATTATAAGAAAGCTACTTCTTTTTTTATTTTAAAATTCTATTTTTTTTAGAAATTAAATATATAAAAGAAAAGTAATTTAAAGTTAAATATAAGTTAAGAATAATAAAAAATAAACTTAATTTTAAAGTAGTTTTAAAAAAAGTAAGCTTTAAAGATTTTAAAAAGATAATTATAAGTAGTAGTATAAATTTAACTAGATTACTAAAATATACTTTATTTTTAAAATCTAGTCTCCTTACTTTAAAATTAAATATTTCTATACCTTATATATTATATATTTATTTAGAATTATAAAGAGTAATATTAAAATAATAAAAAAAGAAATAGCTTTCTTTTAATATAAGTACTAAATTAATTAAAAAGATACTTATTATATAGTAAGTAAAAGTATTTATAAAAAAAAGTATACTTTAAAAAAAAAGGGTTAGATAAAGTATAAGTTACTAGTATAAAAAAGAAATAATTAATTATATATAAAGCATATAAGAGTAATATAAAGAGTCCCTTATATAGTTTATAGTAACTTAATAATATAATAGTAGATTATAATACTATAGTATATTATTTAGTATAGTTTTTAATTATATATTTTTATAAACTAAACTAGATTATTAACTAATAAGTTAGTATTAGTAAATACTAAACTCTTAATTACTTATATCTCTAGTAATATTAAGTAATATAATTTATTTTATAAGTTAAATATTTATTTATTTTATTTAAAAGTTTATTTTTATTACTTTCTTAAGATATAAATAGCTATTTAAGTTAATATTATAATATATTAATAATAATACTATAAATTAATACTAAAGGCTATAACTTAATTACTATCTTTATATATAACTAAATAACTAGCTCTAGCTTTATTATTTCTTTATTTCTAAACTATATTATATATAGTTCTTATAGCTTATTTATTTTTCTTTATATTATTATTATACTTATTTATATTTTATAGCTAATTAATAGTACTTTCTTAGCTTTAGTATAGTATTTACTTACTTTTTTCTTAATCTTATCTTATATCTTTTAAATTATCTACTTAATAGTTTTTTAGTATATAAAGATATTAAAGATTAGCTTTTAAAAAGCCTAAACTTATAAGTAATTAATATAAAAGCTATTAAGGTAAATAATCTTTTTTTAAAACTACTTATATAAGTACTTAGATACTTTAGTCTAAAATAAAAGAATTTTAGCCTTAAGCTAAAGTTTTTATATATAGAATATATTATAAATAGCTCTTTTTAAAGTAAAAAAATACTTATTATAAAGCTTATTAATCTTTATATTAAATACCTCTTTAGCTAGCTACTTAAAAGTTAAGTATAGTACTATAGTATAGTATAGGTATAAATAGTAGTATAAACTATAGTAAGTAGTATAAAAATAATATAAAGACCTTATTAGTTACTAAATTTATAATAATTTATTTATAGCTACTTATATATAAGATAAAAGTTTGCTTAATTATATTAGTAATAATAAGAATAATAAGTACTTTTATTAGCTTACTTTATTAAATATAAAATAGCTATTCTTAAATTAAAATATTTAGTAATTATTATTAATATTATTATTCTTATATATTTATAAAATAATAAGAAGTAATAACTATTAATACTTTAAAGCTAGCTTAGTATATATTATAATAAAATAGCTAATACTTATATATTTATAAAAAGTAGTATTAAAGGTAAATAGGTAAGTAAAGTTATTTTATATAAAATACCTTATTAGCTTTAGCCTTTTTTTACCTTTTAGTAAAAACTTATATAGTTAAATTTAGATAGTTAGTTTACTTAAGCCTTTATTAGACTTCTTAACTTTATATATAGCTTTAATTTATTAATTAGTTTATAATAGTAAGTAGTATAAATACTTACTTTATAGCTAATAGCTACTTACTTCTTTATAAGTCTAAATAATACTTTAATAAACTTAGTAAAATATATTAGGTATATACTAGTTAGGTATTAATATAGTATTAGTATTAATATTTATTATAGCTAGCTTTTTTTTATTTACTAATATTCTATATATTATAAACTAATTTATTTATTAATCTTATTAGGGTTTATTTAAATTATACCTTTTAGTTTTATATAAAATTAAATATATTATTAGTTTATTTAGAATAAATCTTAGTCTTTTTTCTTTATTTTAAACTTTTTTTTTTAGCCTTTAATTTTAAGACTAACTTAATATATTAAATTATTATTTTATCTTTACTATAGCTTATATCTTTATTACTTATTATATTAAGCTTAATTAATTACTTATCCTTTATTATATCTTTAACTTACTTATCTTTTATATTTTCTACTTTCTTAAATAGCTAGTTATTAGCTATACTAATAAATAACCTAGTTACTCCTAATAATAAAATTACTTTCTTTAGAGATAGCTATACTAGTAATAGTAAAAATAGTTTTATTAGTAAATATTAAAAGGTACTTAGTATAGAACTTATTAATAAATATTTATTTACTTATTAAGACTATAAGCTATAATAATATATTTTTATTATATTATTTAAACTCCTTTTTATTATTATTATATTGCTTTTTATTCTTTATACTATATAATATATCTTTATAAATACTTTCTTAAACTATAGTACTTTAGTATATTCTTAATTAGCTTCTTTTTAGCTAAAACTTATTTATAAAAATATTACTCTTAATATTACTAAAAAGCTTAAGGGTATTATTAAGGCCTATAAGCTATTCTTTAGTAGTAAAGTAGCTTTACTTTTACTTTATATATATTCTACTAGCTATACTAAGAACCTTATTAGTACTTTTTATACCTTTTTTAATAATATAAACTATATTATTACTAGTCTTTATACTTTAATTAAGTAATTATATATAAATGCTATTATAAATAAGTTACTACTAAGCTATATTAGCTATTACTATAAAAAAGGTACTAAAAGGCTTTACTAGCTCTTTATTAACTTTATTAGCTTAATATTTACTACTTATCTTAAGATTATTTATATCTTTATAGGCTCTTATCTAAAGATATTATAGCTATAATAAGTTATAGTATAATTATTAATAATAGTTAAATAAGTTTAGCTTATTTAATTTATAACTAACTTTAATTATAAATAGTATACTAATAATATTATAAGTAAGATAAATTATATTATAGTAAATAATAATATAGTTAATATCTTTTAGGCTTATATATAAGTAAAAGGGATATAGCCTAAACTTAATTTAAGGTTTATTAGTATACTATTAAAGCTATATAGTAACTATATTATACTTTATAAGGCTATTATTATTTTCTTATTAATAATATACTTATTTATTATTAGTATAAGTATATCTTTTACCTTTTTTATATCCCTTTTTATCCCTATAAATTCTTTATTTAGAGATTTAAGTAAAACTTTTTTATTTTAAATATAGGTTATTAATAACTAATTAAATATTAAGTTAGCTTTACTAGTATTTAAAGCTCTTACTATAGCTACTAAAAAAGGTATTAATATACTAATTATAGCTAACTATAAAATTTAAATATTATATAATTATTTAAATAAACTATATATATTATATTAAGTACTAAAAAAGTTTAGTTTTAAATATAGTATTATAGTATATATTATACTTATAAAGCTATATTCTTTATATAATATAATAGTTAAAGTATCTAAATAGCTAAAAATATAGATTATAAATACTTAAATAGTTATAAAGGTAATCTTTTATAAAATAAAGTAGGCTATTTTATATATCTATATATTAAGTACTTAACTTAGTTAAATTTTAAAAAGTAAATTAATAATATTAATAATTTTTTAAATAGTTAGTTAATATTTATTAAATAGTTAGTAATTAATAAGTAAGCTTTAATTATTAGTAAATATAAAAAGTACTTAATTAAATAAACTAAATATACTTATAGTTACTTATTTATATATAGAATCTTTATATTTTACTAAGTATTTATTATTTTAGTTAGCCCTTTTATTATTTAAGTTTAATAGCTTTATAAAGTAGAAATAATAAGTTTACTCTCTTTAATAAGTATAAGTATCTTTAGTACTTTAAATACTAGCCTCTTTAAATATACTTATTATAAAGGAGGCTTTATTAAATTATTATATATCTACTTGCCTTCTTTTTCTCTAAGCCTAAATTTAGTCTTAAAATTAAATAAATAAAATATAATAATTATAAGCTAGGTAGTATATAAAAAGACAGTATTCCTTATACCCTTTAAATTCTACCTACCTTATAATAGATTTATATAGTAAGTAAAAGCTAATAGTTAACTTAAAGTCCTTTTAAAAGTATCTTTATAAAACTATCTTTATAAAAAATATCTTTATCTTTAAATATATAAAAAAATAAATTACTTATTTATACTATAAAAATAATAATAAATTACTAAAATAATATTTAATAGCTTTATACTATAAAAATTCTTATTAAGCTAAACTAAGTACTATAGCTTAATATTACTATTTTAGACTACTATTAGCCTAATTATATTAGCTATTAGCTTACTTTATCTCTTATAACCTTAGCTAAAAAGATAAATATTACTAAGTACTTACTTAATATACTCTAAATAAGTAGTAGTATTCTTAAAACTCTTATATATACCTAATATACCTTTTTACTTATTTATAAGGACTATATTTAGTCTAAGGTTATCTAATATACTATTAAGAAGCTTAATTATAAGACTTATATTAAAAATAGTAGTAATATTATTATATTAGCTAATAGGTTTTAGGCTTTTATAGTACTTAAAATAATCCTATTAGCTATTTATACTCTCTTTTATAATAGTTATTAGGTATATAAAGAGTAGTAAATATATTATAGTTAGAAGAAATATATATAGCTTTCTAAAGCTCTTACTTATATAATTTATAAATAATAATTATTTAGCTTAAGAAATAAAGAAGAAAGTAAATAAAGAGATAAGTAAAAAATATATAAAAATAAGCTAAATTACTAATAAAATTATTACTATTTAAATTCTATTATAAGCCTAATATATATTATAAATAGCTATAAAATTAATATATAAATATTTTCTCTAGTTAGTATAAAAAGAATAAACTTATAAAATTACTAAAAAGATATATTTTATAAGTAATAGCTTGCTAAATTATAATAAGTTCTAAACTAAATATAATAAAGCTAGAATATCTTAACTCTTTAATATAAGTAAAAATAAACTATTACTACTTATTATACTAAGTAAAGGTATTATTATACTTTTATATATAAAAAAACTATTTCCTTATTAGCTAAGCTTATAGTAAAAATTTTATTATTTTAATTAATATTTAAAGGCTCTTTAAGAACCTTTTAAACTAACTAAGTAGCTTAATACTATATATAATATAATTAATAATAAGGTTATATTAATAAGTAGTATATAAAATAAAAGTAAAAGATAAAAAAAATATATAAGGACTACTATTAAGTATAATATTTAATTATAAATTAATTATATTATTTCCTTAATATATATAAAGATAGTTATTAAATTATTACTTAAGTAATTAAATAGTTTCTTTAAGTAATTAGTTAAAACTTCTTTATACCTTATACCTTAAGTAATAAAATAAGTACTTATATACTTAAAGTAATAATAGTTACTTAAATATAGTAGCTTTTTAGTAAAGACTAAGCTTTAAAGTAAGGCTAAAATAAATAAAAAATAACTATATATAAGGAGGGTATAAGTTTTTCTTACTAGCTTTATAGCTTTAAACTTAAAACCTAATTTAAACTTAAACTTAGGCTTTAACTTTAATTTTAACTTTAACTAACTTTAACTAACTTTAAGTCTTTACTACTTATAATTAGCTATAAGAATATAAAGAATAATTAATAATCTTATAAAGTAATAATAAAGAGCTTATTTTTAGCTAATCTATTATTTAATTATTTTAAGATTTCTTATTTACTAGTTAACTTTATTTTACTATTTAGTTTATAATAATTATTTATACTATAATAAGCTAGTTAAATTATTATTTTAATACTAATAATACTATAAATTTTTATATTAAGAACCTATAAGTTTTTCTTTATAAGGTTTTACTTATTATTTTTAAATACCTATTCTTCTTTAATTATATCTTTCTTTACCTTATAAATTATTACTTATAGTATAAATATAAGAAAAATAAAGACTAAAATAAGACCTTTAATATATATAAGCTTATAAAATATAGCTAAAAGGGTAACTTAATATAGCTACTAAAAAGGCTAAAAAAGAATACTTTAGCCTTTTACTATCTTTGCCTAAACTATAAGTATCTTTATACTAAGCTATATATAATATTACTACTATATAATATTTATTATAGCTTAATATAAAAGTATATAAACCTATTAAAGATAGCTAAATTCTATATAGCCTTAGGCTCCTTTTACTAAAAAGTATATAACTTATTTCTTAATAAGTTATATTATAGTATTTTTATTACTTATAAGGCTAAATACTATATTATACTAAAAAAAGGTAGGCTTTTTATATATTACTATATTAGCTATATTCTACTTTTTACCTTAGTTATTCTAGTACTTACTATATTAAAGAACCTAGTTATATTTATACTAAAGACTTATTTATTTATTATCTATAGCTACTTTACTCTTTAGTTTCTTAATATAATAAAGGTACTCTAAACTAATATTAATAATACTATTTATAGTAAATATAGAGAGCTTAGGAGCTATCTAAATACTAAATATAATTAAATACTATTCTTTAATAAAGATATTTATAATACTTATATAATTCTATTTAGGATAGTAAAGTAGCAAAGGTAGTTTAATTATACTAGCTATTATATAACTTATTATATAACTACCTATTTTTATAATAATAAGGGTATTAAAGTTATACTAGATATTCTTTATAATTATAGTAATAAGGTATAGTAAAGAAATTATTAAAAGCTAGATTTTAAAATACTAAAAAAAAAGTTCCTAATTAAAAATAAATATAAGGGCTACTTTATATTTAGTAATTAAATCTTTTTAAAGCTACTCCTACTTTTAAATAAAAGTAGTATTACTAAATTATTTATTTATACTATAAAGTAGATACTATAGAAAAGGTTCTTTTTTTAAAAAAATAAAATAAGAGTTAAAGAGAGTAAAATAGACTAAAGTAGTACCTAGTATATAACTACTTAAACTTATAGCTATTAATAAAGGTACCTCTTATAATACCTATATAAGTTATAGATTCTATATATATACTTTTATAGTTAGCTAGCTAAGCTATAAACTAAATAAATTCTATTTATATAAGAATATTATAATTTAAATAAAGGTAGTTAGTATTAAGCTAAGACTTATATATACTTATAACTAGCCTTTTCTTTCTAATATCTATACTATATCTCTTACCTTTTAAATCTATAACTTATAGTTTTAAATCTCTTCTTATAAATACATGTTATTTATATATTTTTAGAGAGAGTTAGCCCTCTTATTTAGCTTATCTATAAGTATCTAGATCTCTAAGGGCCCTATAGGAATATACTATTCTTTAATATATTAAAGAGTAAGTTATAGTAAAAGTCCTTATTATAAAGTAACTAATAATAGCCTAAAAGTAATATATAATTTATTCTTTAGGCCTTTATAGTATATTTCTTTTATATTTATGCCCTTATAGGTGCTTACTATAATGCATTAAGAGTATTATATAGGGTATAATTACTCCTTCCTCCCCCTTCTTAAAAAAAAAATTATTTAATATCCTTATTAATATTATTATAATAAAAAATAATTATTAACTCTTTTAAAAATATATTCTAATATTACTATTAATACTATTTATCTTAAATTAATTTTATAAGTTATAATATAATACTATTATTACTATATTAAATTAATATCTAATTAAATAGATTTTTTACCTACTATTAAAGAATATCCCTTTATTATATTATTACTAAACTTAATAGTAACTTTAAATTTTAATATTACTTATTAATTATAGCTAAAAAACTTATTTATAATAATAGTAGTAAAAGTAGTATTAGTTCCTTATAGATTAGTAACTCTAGTACCCTATAGGTTAGTAATATTAGCCCTAGTAATATTCTATATATTATTATTTATATTAAGGGCATTAATACTAGCTATAGTATTTTAAATATTTATATTTATTTTATATTTCTTATAAGGTAGCCTAGTATTCTTTAGTTTTATAATCTTATTTTAAAGTTTCTTAATTCTATTATTAAGAATACTAACTTTATATTTAAGATTTATTATTTTAGTAGCTATTTTAGTATTTTTTATAATATTAATATAATTAAATAAGTAGATCTTTTTAATAACTAATTATAAATAATAAATTTTAGTATTAATAGCTATAAGGCTATAAGTTTACTTAGTAGTAATATTAATTATATTACTTATATACTTAACTTAATTAAAGGTAGTATTCTAAATAGTCTTTAAGTTATTTATCTAGCTCTTAAAGCTATAAACTTATTTATTAACTTTAAATATAGTAAGGTTAGTCTATTTAATTTAAGTATTTATAGTAGCCTTAGTATTTTTAGCCTTAATTCTTATTATATTAAGATACTTTTTTAGTTATTAAAGTTAATTAATAAAGTACTTATTTTAATTTATAAGTAAGTTAGTATAGTTCTAGTATTTCTTATTTATAATAAGCTTATATATTACTTATAAGGAGATAGTATTCCTAAATATTATAGTTAGCTTAGTAGTATTAAAGTAAATATTCTCCTTTTCCTTATTATTTAAGTTATTAGCCTATATTACTTACTTATATATAATAAAGATAGTCTTATAAAAAGCCTTAAAGTCTTTATTATTAAACTTCTACTTTTTATTAGTATTACTATTAATATTAGACTTAAAGTTATTATTAAAAATAATTATAGCTTAAGCTATAGCTTTTTTAAATTTAAGTAAATAACTATTTATATAAGTAGTAAAGTAAGTTAAATAAAAGTTCTTATACTTATAGCCTTAAGTTACTTATATAAGTTAACTATATAATAATGCTTCTTTAAGAATTACTATACTTATTAATTAAGCTTACTATTATAATAATCCTTATATTATAGTATACTTAATAAGAAATATATTAAGTTATTATTTAATTAAAGTATAATATTAATTAGTATTTACTTATTATTATAAATAAGTATTATTATTAAGCTTAAGTAATTAGTATATTATTACTTTAAGGTAGTTTATATAAATTTATTTACTTACTAGTTAAGAATAATTATTTAAAGGTAAGTATTATTATTACTATATAGTTAGTTCTTATTTATTATTAACCTATTAACCTTAAGTATAAATAAATACTAGAGTTTAGTAATAACTTTAATTTTAGCCTAGCTAAACTATATTACTTATATAAGCCCCTACTTACTTTTACTTATTAACTAGTAAGTAATAGGGTAATAAGCTAAATACCTATAAGGGTCTATAGGTATAAATACTTTATTTACTTATTTTTTTCTAAGATTTCCTTAGTATTAATAATAAAAAGCTAAGTACTTATTAAAAACCTATAAAAAATAAAATATATAAATAACTTAGTATATAAGTAATATATATAGAAAAGATAAAGAAAAGGGCTACTTAAATATTAGTATAACCTTAATAGTATTTTTATTTTTAAAAGTATTATAATAAGATATAAGTAATAATAAGTAAGGTATAATTATAGTACTTAGTATAGGTTTTATAGAAATAGTTTATTATATTATTTCTTTAATAAAAGTACTATTTAGTACTATATTTATAAATAAAGTATATACTATTTATCTTTTAAATTTAAATTTAGCTAATATAAGCTAATATAAAAAATAAAGTAATATTTAGATTAAAATCTTACTTTTATTACTTAAAAATCTTATAGCTTCTTTTAATATATACTATAATATATATTAATATCCTAAAATAATTTAAATAATTCCCTATTTAATATATATCTATAGTCCTTAGCTAGTACCTAAATAAGCAAGCTTAACTAAAAAGCTGCTTTAGGTTTAAGGTATTACTTATATTATTAGCTAGCTAGTTTTTTTAAGTATTATTAGTGTCTTAAGCTATACCTATTTTTTTATTACTATTTAGTATATTCCTATACTATTCTTCTTTAAGCTATTTTTCTCTTTTAAGCCCTTCTTATTTAAGCCTTTTTCCTTTAAGCCCTCCTTTTTTAAGCCCTTCTTCTTTAAGCCCTCCTTCTTTAAGCCCTTCTCCTTTAAGCCCTCTTCCTTTATATCTTTATTATTCTTTTTCTTATTTTTAGTTAGTTTCTTAACTAATAAGCTAAATAGTTTTATTAAATTAGAATTAAAAGCATTACTTATATTATTTATAACTATATTTAGCTTACTAGCCTTACTTACTTTAATACTTTCTTTTTCTTTTTAAACTTCCTTATAACTATTATTTCTTAAATTATCCTATCTTAAGATAGTAAAAAGGAATAATTTTATTTTAAAATTACTCTAGCTTTTATTAGTATTATATTTACTAGTTAGATTTAGCTTAGTATAGTTATTACTTATATTCTTTTAAGTAGTAGTAATAATAATAATAGCTTTAGACTTTTATTTTTATCTTAGCTTATATCTTTTTTTCTTTACTTATTAATATACTTTCTTTTTCTCTTTCTTATAATTCTAATTAGAGAGTTTCTTATTAGTTTCTTATTAGGTTAATTAATTATAGTTATATAATTATATAAGTTAGTATAATTAATATAAGTAATAGAAGAATTAGAAATAAAGTTTTATTTACCTTTAGAGCCTTTCTTTTTATAGTATTATAAGTTATTAGTATAATAAAGTAATAGTAGTAATTATAAAAAGTTAAGAAAAGCTTAAGAGGTAAAGTAAATATTTATATAAAGCATCTTATTTAAAATCTAGCTATATATATAATAAATAGTAGCTAGTACTTAAAAAAGACTACTAGTTATTATAGTCTATATTTATATTAAAAGAATTATAAAAGATTAAAAGTTTAGTTTTATAAAAGAAGAATTATATTAATTGTTCTTTTAATATCTATTAGTAAAGCAAAAAGGATTAAATAATAAGCTATATAGATATTAAAAGAATAGTTAAATTAATAATAAAGTATAAATAAAATAAAGTAATTAAAATATCTACTTTTAAATAGAAATAATAAAATAAATAAAAGATAAAAATAGAGAGCTAAAAGAATAAAATATAAAAAAAACTAGTACTTAGGCTTTTAAACTTATAACTACTATAATAATAAACTAGAGAATTCTTAAAATATAGCTATTTCTTTATTGTCCTTAAGTATTTAGGCTAGTATAGAAAAAGCTAGTATATTATAAATATATTATATATATATAAATATACTTAAATTAGCCTTAGTAAATATATAAAACTAAAAAAGTATAAATAATTATAGTAAAAGAAAGAAAGTAAGAGTAAAAGAGAATAAAAAGGTAAGACTTTAAGGCTTTAATTTTAAACTTAATTAAATAATAAACTTAGCTAAAGCTATAATTCTAGGCTAAACTTATATACTAAAAGTTTGCCTCTTAAGTATAAAGTTAAAGCTAAAATATTATATATATAAGCATATAGGTAATCTTATTTCTAATATACTAAGCTAAAATAAATATAAAGGGCTATTAATACTAGTTAGAAAACTAAGTTAGTTTTAAATTAACTATATTAAGTAAGTAACTATTAATTCTTACTATTAGTTAGGTTTATATTAAATAATCCCCTTTTTCTTTAACCCTTTTACTCTTTATATAATAAGAATTTTAAACTTATTTATAAGCTTAATTATATCTTTTATAGCTAATTTAACTTACTTATAATATATATTTTACTTATATATATAGTTTTATAACTTATTATATTTTATAAAATAATTTTTAAAATATCTTATAAGTATATATATATATAAGTATAGATTAAAATAGTAGTTATAGCTTAAAGGCTTAGCTATATATCTTTTTAGAGATAAAAAGTAGGCTTATAGTAGTAAGTATAGTAGTATAAATTAAAACTTTTTTACTTAAATTAATAAAATAAATAGCTAAAGTAAAGAGATAATAGTAGATTTATAAGCTAGCCTTTTATTTTTATTAATTTATTAAAAACTATTCTATAGTTATTTATATATAGGTCTCTTTGCCTTAGCTATAGAATCTATTTCTTATACTCCTTTATAAAAAATAGAATAATATAGTTAGTAATATAGTATATAAGATTAAGGGATTTAAATTTAAGTATTAGCTAAAGAAGTATAAAGAAAGGGACTTTAATAAGTAGGAATTAACTTAAAGCTAAATAAACCTAGTAGTATATAGGAGTAGCTTATAAGTTAGTATTTAAATAAATTAGGCTTAAAGATAACCTAAAAAAATATTATATTAGCTATTATTAAGGCTAGTTAGTTTATTTATTATATATTATTTTAGTAGCTAATAAAGTATATATTTAGTTAGAATTTAGATTAATAGTTAAAAATATATCCTTTTTATACTATTACTTAAAATAAAGGAATAAATTATAATAAGCTAATAAGTAATACCTTACTTTATAGTAATACTATTCTTCTTATAGCTATACCTTTAATATAAGTAGCCTAGATTTAGGCTACTCTTTAATATAAGCTATTATAATTTCTCTATAACTATACTTATATATAATTCTTTTAAGCTTTTAATAACTCTAAAATAAATTTAAAAAATAAAGAATTATAAGTTTATATACTAAATAAAATCTAATAAACTTATATATTAATATAAGTATTTTTTATATTTATTATTTCTTTAATTTTTTATTTATTTTAAAAATTAAGTATTATTAAATCTTATAATAAATATAATTACTTATAAATTAAGAGTTATATTAAAAAACTTATTTACTTAAATATATTATTATTATAAAAAAAATAAAATTCTTAAAACTTTTAAAGAAATTTAATATAAATAAATTAAAAATACTTACTTAATTATTTAAATAAATTATATTATATTATATAAAAGCTATTTTCTTATAATTATTATATATAATAAAAGTAATAATAATCTTATAATTTATATATTTAATAAGAAATAAATATAAATAATATTTATAAAAAAGTAATATAATATATTAAAATACCTTTATATTTTAAAATAGTATATTTTAAATATATATATTATATTATTAAGTAAAAGTATTTAATAGTAAATTTAAATTTATATAAATTTATTTAAATTTTATATAATATTAAAAAGTTAATATTTTTAAAAGGTATTTAGAATTAATTAAAATAAGTTTAAAATAAAGTTTAATATAAGAAATAAAGGCTTAAATTAAAAAGTAGTTTAAATTTAAGCTAAATATATTAGTAATTTAAATATAAAAAAAGTTTTCTTTATCTTTATACTATTAATCTTAATTTATTTCTAAACTTTAATATCTTATATTTATTATTATAGGCTAAACTATTTATTTAAGTATAAAATAAGGAAGAAATAATAATAGCCTAAGTATATAAATAAATAACTAAAGTATAATTAGGGTAGCTAAGTAATATATAAGTAAAAGAAGGGATTTTTAATATAGAAAGTACTAAAGAAAAGATAAATAAAAATAGCTATTATAAGTAGGTAAGTAAAAGAAAAGAAAAAGTTATAGGTTATTCTTAATTAAAATAAGGGTAGAAAATAAAAGTATAATGCTAGCTTTTTTATAGTAAGATAAAGTAAAGTAATAAGGTCTTTAAAATTAAATAAAAATAAAAACCCTATTAGTACTTTAAATATATTTATAACTAATATTCTTATAATACTAAGTAAAGTAAAAAAATATATAAGTTAATAAAAGATAAATAAAAATAAGAGTTTAGTAATAAGGGCTATTAAAAGTATTAATAAAGTAAAAAAAAGAGAGATTAAGTAAGGTAAGAATAAAATATAGTATATAACTTATTATTTAAATTAAAATTACCTAAATCCTAAATATATAAATACTAAATATTAGACCCTAATAACCTACTTACTTTTCTAATATATATCCTCTAGTATATTTATAATACATATAGTAACTATAGTAATTTCTAAGCCTAGCCTTAATAACTTAGTATATATTATCTTATACTCCTATAATATATCTACTATATTATATATAATTATAAAAACTACTTTTAAAATATTAGCCTTAACTTAATTCTTATTATAAATAAAGTAAAGAATAGTATATTAGTTATTCTTAAAGCTATTACCCTTATTATTAAAATATTTATTAAAAAAATAACTAAAAAAAAGATAGTTAGTAAAAATATATTAATACTTATTATTAGCTAAAGGGCTTTCTTTAATAAGGCATTTAGCTAATATAGTATTAAAAAAGGAACTTATATAAATATTAGCTTAGAATAAGCTAGTAAGTATATATAAGTATATAATCTTATAAAAAGAGCTAGTTAGTAGTAAATAGCTATTACTACTAGTAAATTTAGTACTACTAAAATCTAGCTATATAAAAAAGTAAGGTAAATAAAAGAGTATAAAAAGTAAAGTTCTCTTAAAAATATTATAATACTTACCTATATAAGTAATATAATACTTTTTATCTCTAAGAATCTTCTATACTATATTAATATATACTTATTTCTTATTATTACTATTATAATTAAAATATATAGCCTTATAAGTATAATACTATACTTATTTAAAGATATTAAAGTTATTAATAAAGATAATAAAGCCTAAAGTTATATAATAGTTAATAAATTTAAGCAAAGATATTATAGTAATTATTATTTTAAAAGTAAATATTATAAAAGGTAGTATAAAGAAAAAAGTAATAAAAGGAATAAATAGCTTAAAGAAATATAAAAAATATAATAAATAATAAGTAATAAAAATTAAAAATATTAAAGTTAAAATAAGTACTTAAAAAAGATTAGTCTAATAAAAAAATATATTAATATATAGATAAAAGAGGTATATAAATAAAGAGTAGTTATAATAAAAGCAGTAATATACCTACTATTACCCCTAGCCTAAAGTATTTATAAATAAATAGTATAATAATTTAAGCTAAAATAAAGCCCTATATAATAAAAGGCTTTTAATACCCTACTTAATACTATACTTAAAATAGTAATAGTAAAAGGCTAAGCTAATACTTATAACTAATAAATAGTAAAGAGTAAAAGAAGAAATATAATAATATTTAAGGGTTATATTTATAATATATTAGTAGCTAAATACTATATATAACTATATATAGTTAAGAAAAAAGTAGCTTAGTTATAGAAACTATAAATACTATTTTTTAAATAAGATTTAGAACCTTATTTATACTTATTTCTTCTTTTTTAAAGACTAATAAGTCTAAATTAGGCCTAACTTATATCTTTAAGCTATTATTAATAAGTTATAATTAAGCTAGTAAGTAGTTAAAGCCTTAGTATTTTAAAATTAATAACTTTAAGTTAAGCTTAAGTATTATATATAGCTAAATAATACTAATATATTATATTATATTAAGAGGTTAGTAATTACTTTTAGGTATTATTAGCTACTTATAATACTAAAAGGATATATTAGATTACTAGTAGGTAAAAATAACTAGTTATAATATTAAAGATATAGTACTAATACCTAAATAAAGCTTACTTTAAATAGCTAAACCTAATTTTAGTAGCCCTCTTCTTTAGCTACTATATTAAGGTAGAAACTATTTTATACTTCTTATTATAATGCTATTATAAATATTAAGCTTTCCTCTAATTCTTACTTAATATATTAAGCTTAATTAATTATTTATTTACTATTACCTTTTTAAATATATTATCCTTTATATTAAATAGGCTTAATATATAATAACTAGCTACTAGCTATACTATTTATAAAACCTATTAGTATAATAGTTAAAATATTAATAGCCTTAAAAATACTAGTTATAAAAGTAATAACTATATATATATTAATACTAAGAATAGTAATAATAAAGGCTATAATTATAAAGAAGATTACTAAAGGGATTATAATAATAAAAAAATAAATAATAAAAAGAGTAATAATAAAGATATTAAAACTAATCTTATAAATAATAAAGAACTTAATACTAAAGATATTAATAGTAAAGATATTAAAGATAAAGATATAAGTAGTAAAAAGACTAAGCCTATATTATTACTATATAATTATAGCCTATATTAAAGCCCCTTATTTTAGTTTCTAGCTATAATCTTATCTTTCTTTATTCTAGCTATTATAATCTACTTTATATATAACTTACTTATAATATACCTCTCTAAGCTATTATAAATATTAGCCTAGCTTACTAGTTTTAAGTTATTACTTATTTACTTTAATAATACTATAAATATTTATAAAATTATTAAGGCTTATAAGCTATTTATAAGTAATAATATAAGCCTTCTTATAGTATAATTATAGCTAAATAGTAGTATCCTTATAGTAATAAGGTATATTATTTTAAAAATAAACTTTAAAAGCCTAAGAGAAATAATTACCTTTTTTAATAAGTTAAGCTATAATATTATAGAATTTTATATTATAATTAAGTATATATACTTAATACTAATAGGTAATATATAGTACTCTAATAAGTAGAAAATTAGTAAGCTTTATAAGCTTCTTATTACCCTTAGCTATTTTATTTTAGCTACTTATATTAAGATAGCCTATAGCCTAGCTAGGCTATATTAGAAACTTAAATAATTAAAATAAGTTAAAATAAAGGTATTAAATCTTACTTATATAGTATTTAAGCCTATAAGTAAGAATAACCTAGTAAGTATAATTATAAACTATATAAACTACCTTATAGCTAATATTAGTACTAGTAACTAACTTTATTATTATATTAGGCTATAAGATAGCTAAAAAGTAATAAATTTTAGAATTATAAGTATACTTATAAGTCTATATTATAGTTATATAGTAGTTAAGAAAGTATAAGTAGCCTTTATATTAGTAAAATATTTATTTATAGTAAAAATAAGGATATTAGTTATATATAGTATTATTCTTATATTCTTTTATACTTAAGTTATTAAAGACTAGCTACTACTTAAGTTAGTAATAATAATAATCTAGAATCTTATTCTTATTACTAAAAATAATATTAAGGCTCTAACTATAGTATAATTTTAGCTATAAAAGCTATATAATAAGCTAAGCTATATAAAGTAAGTATACTAAATAGTAAGTTAGGCTAAAAATAGTTACTAAGCTAAAATATAGCTTATATTAATAAACTTATTTATTCTTAATAATATACTTATTTATACTACTAAATAGCTAGTAATATAAATAGCTAACTTATAAGGTATTACTTTTAGTAATAATTAAAGTTAAAATTAATAGTATACTTAAAGTCTATTATAATAAGAAATTTATATTATAAAGGCTAGTTAGAATAATATATATATAGTAGTAATACTAAAAGAAGAAATAAGTAGTTAAATACTTATACTTATCTCTTAATAATATTTACTTATTACTAGTTATATAAGTTAATCTTTATAGTATAAACTTTATAATAACCTTAAGTAAGCTAAGAATATAAAGAAATATAATAGTTTTATATAAAAAGAATATATTCTAAAAGTAATATAAATTTATTTTTATTTTATAATATTTAGATTATACTATTTAGCTTAAAAATAAAAACTAATAGTAAGCTATAATTATAAAAATATATACTTTTATTATATAGAATATAAAATATTTATTACTTTAGTTAATTTAAGTTAGTTAACCCTTATATATATTAAAATACCCTCTTTATAAGTACTTTAGTATAGCTTCTTTACTTTTTTTATATACTTTTTTTAAAAATAATAAGCCCTTCTTTTAAATACACCTATATAGCATTTTTATACTTTCTTTATACCTAATATATATCTTATATTTATTACCTTTTTTTTAATTACTTAAATTACTATTATAACTAAAAAGGAAATAAAGAATGCTATTCTATATATATAAGTAGGAATTATAAATATAAACCTTTTCTTCTTATAGTAATTAAGCCTCTCTAAAGAGCCTTTTGCCTTTATAAGAATAAATAAATAAAAGAAGTAATAAAAGTAATTAAAACTATTTAATATCTTCTTTACTAGCCTTTAAATCTAGCCCTTAAGATAAATACTTAGCCCTTATAAGGCATATAGTAGATATATTTAAGTAGCTTATATATACTATAAAGTTAGTTATAAAAAGAAAGAAGAAAAGTAAAAAGGAATAAAAGTAAGGGAAAAAAAGTAGTACTAATATTACTTAAATATATATATATAAAGAAAACTAGTTTTTATATAAAGAATAATAAAATTAAATTAACTAAGAAGAAAGGGGTAAAATATTTTATTTTCTATATAGTATATATTATATCTTATAAAAATTATTTATTTACTTATAGTTAATATTATATTAAGGATAAACTAATAGTATTATATAGTAGCTCTTTAGTTTATTACTAGGTAAAGTTAATTTAAAGATATTATAAGCTATTTTTCTTTTTAATATATAATTACTTAAACTTATAAAAAAAAGTATTTATAGCTAAGTTAAGTAGGGAGTTAGGAATAGTTAAAGTAGTATTACTTTAAAATATATATACTTATATTATTTTTAATTTATTTCCTAATTAGGCCCTATATTTCTATACCTAATTATTACTAGCTTTAGTTACTAATTTTAGTTTTATTTTCTACTTTTAAAGCTATCTTAAAAATAAGTAATTATTTTAGTATATTTAGGTAGTATATATATAGTAACTATAAAGTAATAAGAAAATATAAGGGGCTATTAAAAAGAAAAGTAAGAAGTAAAGGTTTATATAAAGGTAAGTTAAGTAATTACTTAGGTATATCTTTAACTACCTTATTAATTTTCTTTATAATATTACTAAAGTTAATATTTAGTCTTTAAGCCCTTTATTCTTTATATATTAATACCTATAGTATAAGAAAGCTTTAATAGCTTATTTTCCTTTTATACCTAGGTTTATTATTAAGCTTATATAATAGTATTTAGTATAAAGATATATAATATTAGGCTAGTATATAAGCTAACTAGCTTTATTCTTAAAACTTACTATACTTATTTAATTATTAAAGATAAAATAAACCTTTATTAAAATAATAAGTACTTTAAGTTATATAAGTAGTACTTTATAATTAAGAAATATAATAATTAGTTTAAGTAAGTTATATATATTTTAATAAAAAAAGATATTTATTATAATAGTTTAATTAAAAAGAAAAGTAAAAAGGTTAACTACCTTTTTTAAACTAGCTATATAGTTATAATATATATTACTAAAGTATACTTAAGTAAGGCACTATAATATAATAAAAGGCTTAAAAAAACCTAATAGTTTACCTATAGCTATAATAATTATTAATAAAAGATAAATAAGTAGTATAAAGAATAAAATAAAGGTCTTATTAAGCCTACCTTTAGTAGTAAGTCTTTTTTCTAAATAACTAATAAGTACTTTATAGCTAAGCTTATTAAAGCTAGATCTAATATATATAGCTTTTAGGCCTAGCTAAGATATAGTAGTTATTATTATTAAGCCTAAAGATAGTATTAATATAGCTAGTTAAGTATTCTAGCTTACCTTAAGCTTAAAAGGTTGCTTATAATAATAAGTATAGTAGTAATAAAGCTATAGTTAATAAAAAAAAGTATATAAATAAATAAAAAAAAAAAAAATAGCTATTTAGAATTATAATTTATAATTATTATACTTATTATTACTTTTTTTTAGTTAATAATAATTTATTTTCTTTTTAGCTTATAATACTCTTTTAACCTATTACTTAATATTTACTCTCTTTACTTATTAAAATTAAATATAAGGTATAGCTTAATATTAAAAGGTAGTAAAAAAAAATACTTAAGTAAAAATTAAATCCCTATAATCTATATTACTAATATCTTATATTTTATTAATATTTAAACTATATTTACTTTTAATACTTCTCTTTTAAAGCTAACTTATTAGATTCTTATCTCTTAAGTACTTTAACCTTATACTAAATATCTTATATTAACTTAGCTTTATATAACTTACTTTTAATTAGGTTATTTATATTAAAGCTTTAGCTTATTTACTAAATTATCTTATATTAATTAAGTTATTTATATTAAGGCTCCTATATCTTATAGTTTATTAAACTCTTTCTTATAACTTAAACTTTTAATACTTCTTTAATTACCTTATACTAGTAGCTTTTATTATCTTTTATTAAGTTATTCTATATTATACTTTTATTATTTACCTTATATTAATTATTTCTTATAATATACTTTAAAGTTTTATTTATTATTAATTACTTATTTTTATTATTTACCTTTTATTAAGTACTATTTAGTTAAGTACTTTAGCTTTTTATCTATATAGAGTTAGTTATTTTATATTAAGCTACTTATATTTTATCCTTTATTTAGCCTTTTTCTTACTAAATACTTTAACCTCTTATTTATTTATAATATATATAAAGAAGCTAATAAAAATAGTAAATAAATAATTCCTTTAGTAATAAAATAAACTTCTTTTAGTATTATAGTAATAGTTATATATAATTAATTCTACTAAACTTAGAGTTATTTATTAATAGTATATAAGGTAAGTATATTTAAAGCTTTAAATAAATAGTTATAAAGCTACTAACTAGTTATTAAATAGCCTAGTCTACTATAGCTATATTTATTATATACCTCCTATATTTACTATAATAAATATAATAGCTTATAAAAAAAGCTAATACTAAAAGCCCTAGTTAAAGTTTTAATTATAATAAGGCAGTACTAAAGTAGTATCTAAATATAATAAAGTCTAGCTTTATACCTAATAAAGGGCAATATATATATAAGTAAAGGTATCTAAAGAATATAGCTAATATATTTAATAATAACTAATTTATCTAAATATAGAGCTATTTATATAATATAGTATTAGTATTATAAAAATTAGATAAAAGAATAGCTATATATAGTAGAACCTAAAATATAGTAGCTATATATAAAATAATTAAAGTAGTAGCTATAAATTATATAGAACTTTAATATATCCTAGTTATAGTATAGCTTAGTAAAAAAAATAGCTAGTACTTTATTTTCTACTAAAGCCTCTTATATTATATACTAATTTTCTTAATAATAAAATAATATATACTTAAATTTAAATATATTAATATATTAAGAATTAGTATTTACTAAAGTTATAGTAAATAGATAAATAAAACTACTATAAGAAAGTAACTCTAGTACTAAGGTATAGTTAGTTTCCTATATAAGCTATTAGCTGGGCAGCTATAGTACCTCTACTTGTAGCACTACTATCTAACTAGAGCTGCTATAGTAGCTAAAGGAATAAGGACTGGCCTAGACCCTAACTCCTAACTAAAACTACTAAGCCCTTTAACTCTAAGTCTAGATTACTTACTATCTAGATCTAGTCTACTAAATTCTAACTATATCTAAATACTTAAAGTTAGCATTTATCTCTAGTAATACTAAAGTTATTATATAAATAAGAAGTAAAGTTATAGTAAGTAAATAAATAGAAGAACTCCTATTCTATATACTATAACTATATTCCTATTTATATCTACTTAACTTATATCTAGTAAATATAATATAATAAAAGGCTACTAAAATATATAAAAGACTAATAAGGTTTTTTAAAATTATTAAAGATTAGTATTCTTTATACTTAGATTTAATAAGTAAAATACCTCTTTTAAAAAGGTCTAAAATAATATATATTTATAAAAAAACTTATAAAATTCTTATATATTATAAACTTTAGCTATTATTTATCTTTATTATTAACTATAGGCCTAGTATAGGCTAATAGATCTATTACTAATACCTAAATATTACAAATTAATATAAATATTAACTATTATAGTTAATTTAAATAATATAATAGCCTAAAAATAAAGGATTCTAAAATAATATTACTAGTATATAGAATATACCTTTATATTACTAACCTAAGCTAGAGATAGCTAATTATTATAATTATATATAGTATAACTTAGTAAGCTTTATACTATATATAAATAGTAGTAGTTATTTTTAAACTTTATATAAGTTATTTAGTATTAATAATTCTATATAAACTATAAGTATATACTTAAAAACTATATATACTTAAATAATCTATTTAAATAATCTACTTAAAAAACCCTTCTTTTTATATAAGGAAATAATTAATAATATATTAACCTACCTACTTAAATAGTAATTCTTACTTTAAGTATTACTTATTATTATAAATATAGCCCTAGAATATAATACTATTATATATATTAAGGCCTATACTAAATAAGATTAGTTAATAATAAATTATCCCTATATAGTTATACTCTTTTACTTAAGGTTAATTATAGTCCTATTTAATAAATATAAGGCAGCTTATACTAATAGCTAAAGCATTCTTATTTATTTTAAGTAAGTTATAACTTTATTAATACTATACCTTTTATTTAACTAGTATATATTAGGAAGATATAAAATAACTATAAAAATAAAATAACTATAAAAATAAAATAACTATACCTTTACTAAATAAAGGTATACTAACCTTTTATACTATAATAAAATATAATTATAAATATATATAGACTTAAATTAAAGAAATATACTATAGAAATAGGCAATATTTATAAAATAGATATAATAATAGTATAAAAATAGTACTTAATAATTTTATAAAGTAGAATAAAGACTTATATTAGTAGTACCTATATATTATAAGTAATAATATAGTAAGTATATAATTTATTTAGCTTACTAATTAAAGCCTAACTTAGCCTACCCTTACTTTAAACTCTCTTATACCTAGCTACTTTAAGTATTAACCTAGCTCTTACTATTATAATAACTCCTTATTATTTATATAATTAAGCCTAAGGGTATATTATTAGTAAAATATAAATAGCTAAGTATAAGGTTAAGTAAGCCTAAGCTATAGCTATAAGTACTTTTAGCTTATAAAATAAAGATTATATACCTTACTATTTCTATTAATTAAAGCTATATAATTAATTACTAAGGTTTATAACTAATTTACTTATATAATATTAAAAAGTAGTAGTATTAAGATTTATAGGTATTTATACTTAGGCCTATATATATATATAATATATATTTTAACTATATAGATTATAAATACTAATTTATATATATTTATAGGATAAATATATAAGTAATAAATACTTTTACTTTATTATTAAGTAGTACTTATTATTTATAATAAGGTAGAAATAATAAATAATTATAAGTTACTAAAGCCTATAGTAGTTATTAAAAATAAAAATAATATTAATTAAGAGCATTTATAATATTTACTTTTATATTTTTTAGGTAGTAAAGAAGATACTTAGTAGTAGGTATTACTTAATTAAAGCTATACTTAAAGAAAAGCAAGCTAATTATTATAAGCTATAGTTTAAAGAGTCTTTAAAGAAATCCTTTTTTAAAGATTAAATTAAAAGTATTAACTTTTTAATTTCTATAAGCTATAAATAGTAAAAAAAGTTCTATATTTTACTCTTATTTAATATAAATAGGTAATTAATAAAGTCTTATATTATAGTAATTAAAATCTTATTCTTATATATCTTAATACTATAAATCTTAATATATCTATATTTTTATTAATTAATAATATTAAATATAATAGTCTTAAGAAGCCTAATTAGTTTAATTTATAGAATTAAAATAATATAGTATATAATTAAATAAAGCTAGTTAAAATTAAAATATATTATTACTAAACTATTTTATTTAAATCTTATTATATAATAAATAAGGGCTATAAATATAAACTAATAAAGTATAAAGAATAATTTATTAGTAATCTTATTTACTTTAAAAGTATATAGTACTATATACCTTAAAAGTAAATATTTAATTTATTATATAAAATATTCTTATATTAGCTTTAGGTAAAAAATATATATATTAAGATTATAAGTAGCTACCCTTAAGTAGTAGTTATTAGTTAATAGATTAGTAAAATAAATTTATTTTATAATTAACCTAAAATATCTATATAAATAAGATAAGTACTAAAATACTATAAGTTTAAATAACTTATATTATAGCTAGTATATAAATAGTAGTATTAATATAGTTATAAGTAGTTAATTTACCCTAGTTTATAAAACTAAGTATTTATAAATTAATAATTAGTAAGAAAAGTAAACTAATTAAAACTTTAATTCTTTATTAAAATTATAAAATCCTTTATATTAAAATCTAAATTTCTTAATAGCTAAAGAATATATAGCTAAATCTTATTATTATAAAATATTAAAAATTAGCTTTTAATTCTAATTATATTAGAATTCTAAATAAATCTAAAAATTATAATAAATAAATAAATAAAAGTACCTTTAAGTATTAATTTTAATACTAAAGTATTATTAGTTTATTTTTCTTACTAACTAGTTAAATAATATAATACTTTATATTATTATAATAAAGTATAAAAGCCTAATATTTTTAGTAAAATAAGTATTCTTACTTTTATATAATTTATAATATACTAAGTATAGTAAGCTTTTAGGGTAAAAAGATAGCTAAGTATATTATAAGCCTTAGCTTTATTAGGTTTACTTAAAGTAATAATATAGTAAATTATAGGCTTTAGTATAAAAAGATAAATATTAAGTAAGTAGTTAGTAATATAAATTAGCTTAAAATAATAGTCTAGGCTATATAAGAATAGCCTAAATATAGGCTAAATAGTTCTTAAGTAGACTAAACTAATATATATAGCTATAATCTTATAAGTTATAATTATTATTCTTAATAATTAATATAAATATTAAAAGTTAATTATCTAAATTAGGTTAATTAAGGAACTAAATAAGCTATACTATTAAGCCTTAAAACTTAATTTATAAGTAAAAAAAGGTAAAGTATAAGCTATTATATATATATTATATCTTATTATTATTTATAATAGCCTTATTATTATACTTATAATATATAATATTTCTTTTAAACTTATTTATAGAATATAAGGATTTAAAGATATTATAATTAATAAAAATAATATTTATTATATTAATTCTTATTTTATTTTATAAAATATAAAAATTAAATACTAATTTAATATAAAAGGTAAAATAAATAATATTTATATATTTATTATATTACTTACTTACTTAATTATTATTTTATTAATTTAATTTATAAAATTCTTTATCTTTTATTATTTTATTACTTAATTACTTAATTCTAAAAATATTACTTATTATTTTATACTTAATTTATAATATTTATATTCTTATCTTACTAATTACTTAATTTATAATATACTTTATTTCTATATTATATTCCTTAATTATTATATTTTATAATATCCTTTTTATTTTCTTATTATACTACTTAGTTATTTATTTAGTTTATAATAATCTCTTTATTTCTTACTATATCTTTTAGTTTTTAATTTATAAAGAACTTTCCTTTTTATACTATATTATTTAGCTATTTAATCTATAATAATCTCTTTATTATTTTATTATACTATTTATTTTTTAATCTATAATACCCTTTTTATTCTATATTATATTATTTAGTTATTTAGTTTATAAAATACTAATTAGCTATTTAATTTTAAATTCTCTTTATTTTATTACTTTATTTTTAAGTTTCTTAGTTTATAAGGCTCTTATTATTATTTTATTTTAATTTCTAATATTTATATTCTTTTCCTACTTAGCCCTCTTAAAAGAATATCTTTATTACTTAGCTTACTTACTTTATATATAAAACTTATATTATAAAAGTAAAAACTATAAAATACTAAATAGTTATAATAAAAATATACTAAAGGTAAGAAACCTATATATATATATATATATATATAGCTAACTAGGTATAAAAGGTTAAGGGTATTCTTATATAGGTTTTAAATCTAAAGCTATTAATAAGGGTATTATAGTATACTTATTATAATAAACTAATATATTAGTTTCTAGTAAGCCTATAACTAAGCCCTAAAGCTACTAGCTATTAGCTTTTTAAGCTTACTTAGCTTATAAATTACTAGTTTAACTTAATTTATTAATTAGACTTTACCTATATTATCTAGCCTAAAATCTTTATTTTTTTTAAATATAAGCTTAAAAGCCTTTATAATTAATATAAGATTATTAATTATATTAACCTTAGTAGTACTTAATATATATATTAGCTTAATTATATAAAAGCCTAAGTACTTAATAACTAAAATAGTTTTATAGCTAATATTATTAATACTATTCTTTATAATAACCTTATATATTATAATATACTTAATTATCTTTTAAATTAAGCTATACTTACTTTTTTAGCTCTATAGTAAGTATTTAATACTTATAAGCTACTAGTATTCTTAAGAGTTACTAAATAAATTAACTTTATAGTACCTTTATTCTTATCCTTTTCCTCTTAATTTAATATATCTTAGCCTAATACCCCTTAGTTTAATACTTCTTATTTTAATACCTTATAAGTAAATATATCCTAGCTAAGTATATACCTTCTTAATAACCCTTAATATAGCATATATTAGAGTACTATATATAAGCCTACTATACTTTAGCCTAATAAGGTATAGACTAGTTAGTAGGCTAGCTTGTAGTTAGAGGGTAGATCTATACTACTATTAGTAGGCATAAGTACTATTAATCCCACAAGATCAGGCTACTGCTGCTACTATAGCTACTATAGTAGCAGCGGCAGAGCCCCTAGCATAGCTATAGCCAGTAGGAGCCTGGCTAAGATACTTATTATAATATAGGTAATACTTATATAATATAACCCTATAGGCAACTAAGGTAGTACCTAGTAAAGCATACTAATATCTAAATATAATATATATTCTTATAGCTAGGTATAGTAAGAAGTATTAGTATATAAGGATATAAAGATATAAGTAAGAAATAGTATAAAAAGAATAATACTATTTATATATTAGAAATTTAATAGCTTTAAATAAAGTATAATAATTTATATTTACTAAGGTTATTTACTACTTTATTAGCTTAAAATTAGTATAAGAATAACTCTTATTTTAAAAACCTATTAACTAAAGTATAAAAAAGTATAATATCCTTACTAATATAAAAGATACCCTTAGTAAATTAGAATTACCTAGCTATAAGTTAGCTCTTAAGTACTTTAATACTAATAATAGTAAAAGAGCTATATTTTATTTTAAAAGCTTATAAAAATAGCTATAATCTTACTACTATATACTAATACTATTTAATATAGTATTAGTAATAAAGGTATCTTTATAAAATAAATACCTTAAGTATTCTTATAATAAAACCTTATACTTTTACTTCTAGTTATCTTACTCTTAGCTTATATTTAATCTTAGATTATTATTTTTTTATATATTTAATTTTTAAAAGAAATAAAGTTTTAAAATAAAAAAAAAAGTAGCTTTTTTTTAATACTAACTATAAGTTAAATAAAATTAAATTAATAAACTTAATTTTAATATATCTAAAAAAGGTATATACTATATAAAAATAGAATAATTTAGAGTATTAGATTAGTAGAAAGTATAAAGTTACCCTAGTCCTAAATAGGTTACTTATAAACTTTAGCTTAGGAATAACTTATAAAGATAAAAGGTAACTTTAATACTATAGCTTAGCCTTTATACTAAGTATAAATAACTAAAGGTAGCTTAAAAAAGTCCTAATACCTCTTTATCTAAGCTACCTAGTAAGCTAAAAATATATTATATATCTCTATTATATTAAGTAAATATAGTAAACTTAAAAAACTTTATATTTTTTAATAATAAAAATAATTAATAAAAAGTAGCTTAATATACTTACTAGTAGTATAGAATATTTAAAAAAGTAAGTATACCTTTTCTTAAAAGCTATTTATATATTATAAAATATTAAAAAAGTTAATTATACCTCTTAGTAAGCTAGAATTTCTCCTTTTAATACCTTATTATTCTAAATTTTCCTTTTCCTTACTTATATAGAACTACCCTTATTCTAATTTATATTATATTAGTATAGTATAATTATATACTAGCTTTATTAAATTTACTTAGCTAGTAATTCTTTTTTAATATATTAGTATATTTATTTTTTTTTTTCTTATTTATATAAAACTAATTAAATTAAAATTTACTATATTAGTATAGTATAACCTTATAATAGCTATATAAAAATTATTTAGCTAAATAAGTTAAAAATATTCTATCCTATTATTCTATATATATACTAACCTTATTACTTTCTTTAGCTAGTAAATCCTATATAAACTTAAATTATTTAATCTAATTCTTATTAGCTAGTATAACTTTTAGCTAGAGGCCTTAGGATAGCTTTAATTCTAGTAAATAATAGGTCTTTTAACCCTACTATTATTAATAATACTCTTTTTAGAACTAAGCTAGTACTAAAGATAAAAATTAAAATTATATTAAAGAGAAGATTTATAAAATTATTAAGCCTTTATTTAGCTTAAATAAGTAGTATATCTTTCTTTATAAAAAGCACTATATAGGTTTTAAAGATATTAAAAAAGTAGTAATATATCTTAAAAAATAAAAATATTACTATATATATTATATAATTTATTAAGATTAAAAGCTAGTAATAAAGAAAAGTAATAATCCCTAAAGTACTTAAAAGTTAGTATTATTAATTATAATTAAGATATATAAAAGTACTACCTTATTATTATACTAGTATACTCTTTTATTAGTATTAATATAATTATTATAAATATTAATAGACTAATTATACTTAAAAGATAAGGTTACTAACTTAAAAAGATAGCTTATAAAGTTTATTATTATAGATATTATTTATTATATTACTAGCTAAGCTAATTTTAATAAATTATATATTAAAGTCTAGTAAGCTAAAGATTATAGTATTTTTATTATTAGCCTTAAGACCTTAAGACCTTAAGGCAAATAATACTTTTCTATAGTATTATAAAGGCCTTTTAGAGTAATAGATATACTATACTAGATAACTACTTAATAGTATAAGTATTATACTTACTTTATTATAATATTATTTTATCTTAATACTAATTTCTTAATTTATATTATTATAAATCTTAAAAACTACTTACTTAAGCTAAAGTATAATAGCTTATCTTATATTAGTAATTAATAATAAAAACTAAAGACTTTATTTTTATTTTACTCTTTATTAATATTACTTTCTTTTTAAAGTATTATATATATTAATAATACTTTTAGTATAGCTAATATATTTCTTATTACTAAAGTTTATTATATTCTTATATTTTATTCTAGTCTTTATTATTATAGTACTTATTAATATAGTAGAATAGTTTTTAGTTTTTTCTTTAAGCTAAAAGTAAGTAAGAAAGTTGCTTATTTAAAAAAGTCCTTTAGCTTTTTTAAGGCTAAAGGTAGTATTAAAGTAGATATATTTCTTTTTATAAGAGAAGTAATAAGACTAAATTCTTAAGTACTATTAATAGTATATTGTATTAGTATATAAGGAGAGACTTCTTAATAAGCTAGGTTAATAAGTTTAATAAAATAAACTTATTATAATTAAAATTAAATTTATACTTTAGTAGAACTTAACTATACTTAGTAATAATAAAGAATATTAAGATATCTCTATATTAAGTCTACTTATTAGCTTAAAAATACTACTTACTAGCTATATCTTATAGTTATAATATTATTAGCTAGTATTAAAAAGTTAAACTCTTTTAAAGCTTAAATAATATTATATTTTTTTTATTTTTAAAGTATATAAATAGCTAAAAGGTAAATTAATACTTATAATATTAATAAATAAAATAAAATTTAATATAAAATTAAAAAAAAGTAGAATTAAAAGATATAATTAAAGAATAATAAAAAGAAAAATTTATTATAAGCTATTATTCTTTTTCTATTTATTTATATTAATACTTTTAAAACCTAAAAATCTATTCTAGTAAAGATAATTATTAAGAACTTAAGGTTTCTTAATATAAAATATTATACTAAATAGTACTTTAAAATTAACCTTAATTACTACTATTATTACTAAATACTATATTATTTTAGTTAGTAATACTAAAAGGCCTTATTACTTTACCTACTAAATGCCCCTAATGCTCTTACTAGCTATTATACTAGTAAAGATTTTCCCTAAGTTATTACTAATAAGTACTAATATTAAAAATATTAGTCTTTATACTAATAAAACCTTTTTTTATATTAAATAGAATTTTATTACTTATCTTAGCTAAATAATACTTATTATAATAAATATTAATAAATAAAAAGCTATATTATAAGGTAATTAATATTCTATATATTTATATATAAGTTAGTATTAATAAGCTAAAATATTCTTACTAATTATAAAGTATATTATTACTAATTATAGGTACTTAACCTTAATATAATAAAGCTTTTAATTTATTTAATATACTTTAAGCTTAATAACTAAATGCTAGTATTAAAAGTTTATTATTAAAAGAATTAATATTATTATTACTAGAACCTTAAAGCTATTTCTTATAGTATTTACTATAGATCTAATATTTTTTCTATATTTACTTATATTAGTACTACTAAAACCTAAAGATCTACTTTAATAAGAATAACTAGAAGCTTATAATTATATATAACTTTTAATAATAGCTAGTACTAATTACTAATATATAAAATAAGGTTATTTAATAGCTTTACTTTTTAAAGAAAAACCTAAAGTCTTTTTTATTTTATATATAAATAATAATCTTAATAATAAATGCCTATAAGTATATATATAAATAAAGAAAGGCAATATATATAAGTTTAAGTTTTAGTCTTATAAGAGTAAAGACTATATATACTTATATAAAAGCTCTCTTAATAATAATAATTCTATACTTACTTAATACCTAAAATAGTAACCCCTTATTAAAGACTATTATTAAGTATAAAATTATATACCTCTTTTACCTTAACTTTTATCTATATTCTTATATTATAATCTATAATACTACTTTAGTATATAATTATATTATTTATAAAGTTTAATACCTTTTTAATAAGCTATAAATAATAATCTACTAATAATATTACTAGTATATTTACTTAGTTACTTTTATATTTATTTATTCTAATAGGTAAAACTATAACTTATATTATTTATATAGTTTTATTATTGCTTAAAAATAATAAATATAGTAAATTAGTTACTTAATTATTACTCTCTAATTTAAAATAATAATAGTAAGTTATAAAAGATTACTAATAGTTTAAACTTAATAGTAATACTTATAAAGCACTATTATTCTCTTTTATTAATAACTTTATATCTTATAATATAGCTTCTCTAGTTTTTATTATTAGTAAGTTCTTTAGTAGTTTTATTATAAAATTAGAATAAAGTATATAAAGCTAAGCTACTTATAAATAGGTTTTATTTAGTAAGTAGCTATAAGCTTAAATAAATATTAAAATATTAAAAATTTCTTAATTTAAAGAGTATAAGTATTAATATAACTTATTTTAGGTAAAGCTAATTATAATAAAGCTATAATATAAAATATAATTAAATAAATTAATATACTTTAGTTTTAATTTAATAATAAATAAGGGTATTTATAGCTTTATACTAAATAATATAAACCTATTAGCTACCTTTTTATACTAAAGGTACTAATTAATATATATTTAATAGTAATTACTTTATAATAAGCTAAAGCTAACTAAAGACTTACTATAAAGGTATTATATAAAGCATACTAAAAGGTAGTATTCTTTCTTTAGTTAGTTTAAAATTTATTTTATTATAAGTTCCTATAAATATAGGTATATATTATAGATTCCTTAAGCTAACTAAGTTCTTAAAGAGTTATAATTCTTTTATACTTTTAAAGATTAAAGTAAAGCTATTATAAAGGCATTATATAAAATATATAAAAAAAGAAAAAGAAAAAGAAAAAGAAAAAGAAAAAATAGCTAACTAGCCTTAATAATACTAAAGAAATAAGGTAGCCTTAATTATTAGTTAGTAATAGCCTTTTAACTTAAAAGTACTAACCTTTTTATAGTATTAAAGAGAGATAGCTTCTTTTAAAAGCTTTATTATAGTATTATATTACTCTAGCTTAAAGATTAAATTTAATAGCTATTAAAATACCCTAATATAAGGTTAACTTATAGAGATTAGTATAAGAAACTAAAGTTCTTCTTCTTAGTATACTATATAATTAGTAATACTCTTTTTAAAGCTAGTATATTATTTATAATAGAGATTTAGTATAGCTTTAAGATACTCTAGTATATAACCTAATAATATATAATATAGTTAATAACTATACTTACTTAATTTTAATCTTAAAATAAATAAAGATATAATCTCCTATTAGAGTATAAACTTAATATATAATACTTTATAAATAGCCCCTTACTAAATATAAAATTTTAAATATTATAAATTAATATTAAAACTTAATATTAAAATAAGTCCTAATACTTACTAATTATACTAATAATATATAAGCTCTAATTACCCTATAGTAATAATATATACTACTTACTACTACTTTAGCTATACTTATCTTATAGTTTTATATATAGCTTTTTTATATTTACTAGTATTTACTTAAGTACTCTAGTTAGCTCCTTAAGCTAAATTAAAATATTAAAGGCCTTAGCTTTACTCTTAAATATATACTTTTATAATCTTTTAAATATAGAGTTATTTATAAATAAAAAGTCCTTTTATAACTTAAGTTCCCTTATTATTATTATAAATATATTTAGCTTTTTTATAAACTAGCTATTAGTAAGTAAAAAGTTTACTATAGCCTAAATAAGTAGCTTATAAATAACTAATATAGTAGTTTTTATATTATACTCTTTTTAGTTTATATCTCTTAAGTAATAAGCTATACTATTATAGTATATTATTACCTTATACTTTCTTATAATATTCTTTATCTTTTATAAATAGCTCTTATATATAGTTATAGCTTATTACTTAAGTATATTTTAAATTACTATACTTTTTTTTAAAAATACTTAAAGCTTACTTATATAATAATAAATAATATATATTAGAAGCTTTAATAATAAAATACTAGCCTATAGTAATATATAGTAGATAGTATATTATAAAAATAGCCTTAATTATAGTTCTTATTCTTTATATTAAAAAAACTATACTATCTTAATATTTATAAAGATAAACTTATTAAGTTTTTTTAGCTAGTATTATTAGCTATTAGTATTATTTAGTATTTTAGTCTTTAGTTTATTAGTACTATTAGTAAGCTTAGCTATATTAATAAAGTTAATTAAATTAAGGAAGTTAAATAAAGTAGTATTTATAAAGTATATAAGGAATATATAAAGGAAACTACTATATATTATTACTAAAATAAAGGAGGTAATAATAATAGTAACCTATAATTCTCTTATAACTAATATTTTATTAAGTCTAAATAAAGTAAGAAAGGAGTATAATATATTAATTATTATAAACTAAATTACTAGTAGTAAAATAATTAATATAGTTATTATTATAAAAAGAGTTTTATATAGCTATTTTAGGGCCCTTAAAAATATATATATTCCTTTTTAATTACTAGTAATTACTTTTTTATTAATAGGCCTAGCTTTTTAATTACTAGTAATTATTTCTTTATTAATAAGTCTAGCTTTTTAATTACTAATACTTACTTCTTTATTAATATATTTAGTTTTTTCTTAATTATTAGTATTTACTTTTTTATTAATAAGTCTAGTTTCTTAATTACTAGTACTTACTTCTTTATTAATATATCTAGCTTTTTCTTAATTACTAGTATTTGCTTTTTTATTAATAGTTCTAGCTTCTTTAGTAATAAGTTTAGCTTCTTCTTAATTACTAGTACTTGCTTCTTTATTAATAGTTCTAGCTTTAGTAATAAGTCTAGCTTCTTTTTAATTACTAGTACTTACTATATTAGCTTTATTAGCTTTACTAGTATTATTTATAGTAGCTAGAATATAGTTTAGCTTATATTATTATAGCTATACTTATTATATATTATTTATTTACCTTTAATATAGATTATACTATAGTATAGGCCTTTCTTTTAGTATTTTATAAAGTATAGTAGTTAAGCTTATTATCTTATTATTATATACCTTTTTAAGGCTTAATATTTTAGTAGTAGTAAGGAATCTTATTAGTAGTAAGGTCTTAATTCTTACTAAGAGCTAATATTACTTATTATACTACTTTTAAGGTTTTACTACTTAATTTTTTTAAATAAATTAATATTAAACTTATTATATTACTTTTAAGGTTTTATTATTTAGTTTTTTTAAATAAATTAATATTAAGCTTATTAGTAATAGTAGTACTAAGTTAAAGTTTAAGCTTTAAAAAATAAAGTATTATACTAGTCTTAGTTTTAATTTTACTAATCTTAATTTCTATATAAGGCTTATTTATATTATAAGTTATAAAAAGAATAAGCTAGCTTATAGCTTAAAAGCTTATACCCCTAAATAGCCTAAAGCACCTAGTATAAGGCAATAAAAATAATACTTATTTTTATATAGCTAAAAAAGGGTACTAGTTTTATTTAGAAAAAGGAAGAAAAGAAATAAAAAAGGGGAAAGAAAATATAGTATTAAGTCTTAAATAGAGCTAAAAAAGATATATAATTAGTTATTTATTAATTTAACTAGTCTCCTATATAGATTAGAATTAAGCTATAGAATAGTTATAGAAATAATAAATATTATATATATATAAAGGTAATATAGCTAGCTATTCTTTTATATTACTATTACTAAAGTACTATACTAAGATATCTATATTATAATAGCCTTAAAATAAAAAAATAAATATTATAATATTATAATTCTACTAAAATTAGTATTTAAAATAGTTAATAATAAGCTTATATAAAACCTTAGTAAGCTTAGGCTAAAGATATAAATAAGATAAATACTAAAAGATAAGCTATAAGGTTAAAATAGTATTATTAAGTTGCTTATAAAGAAGTAAAGTAAGTTTTTTAATATAAATAAGCCCTATATTTACTCCTAGATTATTAAAAAGGCTATTAGGTAGCTTTATTTAATAGATAACTAATAATATAACTAGCAATATAACTAGTAATATAACTAGCAATATAACTAGTAATATAACTAGTAACTTAAATAGTAATATAATAAAGAATATAATTAAAAGTATAATTAGAAGTATAAAGTTATAGTAATAGTATAACTTTCTCTATAATTAAGTATAGCTATAATAGCTATTATCCTTATTATTATTATTTTTATTATAATCTTTAAACTTCTAATTAGTAATAATATTACTAATAGTATTATTTAGAATACTTATAAGCTATATACTAAATAAGTAGATATATTAATAAAGCTAGTAAGGTAATTTAATCTTTATAATGTCCTTAATTTTAATAAAGTTAACTTTTTTAGTAATATAAATAAGTTTACTAAGTATTTCTTAAAGCTTATAAAAAAAAAATACTATATTAAGTATATATACCTTTAAGTTTTATATATATTATTATAAGCTAACTTAAATATAATAGTAATATAAAGAAGTATAAATTATATACTATTATTATTATCTAAGTCTTTATATTTCTATATAAAGATATTAATAAGGATATATATAATACTAAGATTCTTTCTCTTATTTATAAGAAATAAAATAAGCTTAAGAAGTTATATAAGTAGTAAATAAGATTATAGCTATAAGTAATCTAACTATTAGTTAGTCTTTATCTTTAGTAGTTAATAATAAAAAAGTATACTATATATATTATAACTAATAAGAAAGATAATATAGGAGTTTAGGTATTTTAGTTA
>JACBFG010000017.1:1805137-1823798 GCA_013435955.1 Diaporthe sp. HANT25 | reverse complement strand
AGTTATTAGTAGTTATTAGTAGTTATTAGTAGTTATTAGTAGTTATTAGTAGTTATTAGTAGTTATTAGTAAGGGTTTTATTATAATAGCTAATACTTAGTAAAATTAGGCCTAATTAGTAGTTTCTTTTATTTCTAATAATTAGTCTAGCTTTTAAGATAAAAAGATAGTAATATAAAATAGTTTAGTTTTTTTTTTATATATTATATAGTATTCTTACTTATTTTCTTATAAAAGGTTTTAAGTAAAAGGTTTTAAACTAGTAGTTTAAGTTTTTAGTAGTAAACTTAATTAATAAAAAAGAATATAATATTTAAAATATCTTTTATTTAGTAAATTAATACTAAATATATATATATATATATATATAAGTTTCTTATAGCTATACTTACTTAAATACTAAATACTTACTTACTTTAATATATAGTAGTAAGAGTTTATAACTACTAAAACTACCTTAAGATTCTAAAAAAAGTACTTATCTTTTATACTAAGTAATATAGTAAAATAGTTATTTATTTAACTTATACTTTAAAGAGAGTTACTCTTTAAGTATATATATATAGCTTTTTATAGCTAATAATAGCTTAGCTTTAGGTAGTAGCTATAATACTAATTACTAAAAACTAGTATATATATAGCCCTTTTTAGTATAAAAGACTATATAGTATTAATAAAATAGGTAGGCTAGTAATAGTAGTAAGTAGGCTTTAAGAGCTAAAGTTTATAAAGCTAATAAAATAAAAGTATAGTAATAAAAAGTAAATATATATTAAAATAAATATTTTAACTAATTATAAGTAATATTTAGCTTAATATAAATTCTATACTATATTTAGTTATAAAATAATAAAAAAGCTAGTATTAAAAAAAAGATAGTAAATATTAATATAATAAAGAGCTAGGTCTTATTACTAAATAAACTAAATATTTAGATAAACTATAAATTTAATTATATATTTAAGCCTAATATAGTAGACTTATTAGTTTTAAATAAAGCTTAGTAGTTTATTAAGAAGGTACTAAGTAGAATTAATATTACTATTATCTTTTATAGCTAGATAAGCTTAGATAAGTTATATTTTATAAGTAAGCTTATTAAGTAAATATAAAAGGTACTATATAGTAAAAAGAATATACTATCTTATTTTCTATTTAGAATATAAGTTAAAATATATAATAATTAGATTAAAGATCTTTAGGTAAAATTATATACTATACTAGATATAGGTCTTAAGTACTATAGTAATAAGTAAAAGCCTAAAGTTAACCTAATAAGGCTATATAATAAGGAGGATTTTTAGTATTTATATTATAATACTAAGTACTAATATATTATATTAAAGATAAAGGTTAATATAATATTATTAAGGTTCTATAGTATCTTTATATTATTTATTTTAAAACTTAAGTTTAATAAAAATAAAATAAGGCTTTAGCTTATTAATCTTACTAGCTTAAAAAAGATAGATATAAATTACTATAGGCTTAATAATAAAAAAAAAATAAAGAAAATAAAATAAAATAATAAAATTAAAGATATTAAAATTAGCCTTAATAATATTAGTAAGTTAGTTTAGTATATTAAAAAGGCTAAATATAGTACTTTATAGCCTAATTCCTTAAAAATTATCTTATAAAACCTTCTAATAAAGATAATTAAAGCTATTATACTTAGCTTTAGTATAGAGATACTTATTATTTTTATACTTAGCCTATTAAAGGTATATTAGAAAAAGAGCTTATATATATTATTATTAGCTAAAAAGCTACTAAGTATTTATTTAAAGAAGTTTATTAAAGAAATTAAAGTAAAATAATAAATACTAAATAAGCTATTTATAATAGTTTATAAGAGAGAGGTAGATATAAGGACTAAAAAGGAGAATAGTTATTTAAGCTATTTTAAAGTACTTATTAGTTATAAGGGTATAGTAGTTTATTTTTAATTAGCTTATTAAGTAAATAATATTCTTTAATATTTAGTATAAATTATTTAAAATAGAAAATAAAAAAAGAAAAAAGAAATTAAAGCTATAATAATTCCCTTTTAAGTTTATTTAGTTATAGAATAATATATATTGCCCTTTAATTCCTCTTTTTTTTAATTAAAGGGCTTATAAGCCTAATAGCTTTAATTAAGCTTAATAGCTAATTATCTTAACTTATAGTACTAGTTTTAATATCTTATATAGTTTTTTTACTTTAGCTTATTATAAAGTAGTATAAAAGATATATAAGTATTATTTAGATACTTAAATATTTAACTATTTATAGTATAATAATATAAGACTTAAATAAAATCTTTTTTATTTATATATACTTTAATAGCTACTTATTTATATAGCTTAATAATAAGCTAATAATAATTAATAGCTATTTTTAATAAAATAAAGATAGTAAGGCTATAGTTAATACTATAGATATTTTTAATATTTATTAGCTTTCTTATATATAGCTCTTTTATTATAAATTTAGTAGTTATATTCTTATATTATTTAAGTTTAAACTAATTATTTACTAACTTATTATATATTAGGAATTAATAGCTTATACTTATTACTAGTATAGCTTACTTTACTTTTTTAAACTTAATAACCTTAGGTATAGTAGTATACTACCTAAAGTACTTATTCTTTTAGGTTTAAAAGATTCTAGATATTACTATTAGGATATAAGAGTAGTATATAGTAGCCTAGTTAGAGCCCTCTTTTTCTTTCTCTTCTTTAGCTAAAGTATTATTATACTTTATTATAGGTAAAGTAATTATTTATAGCTCTTTTATATATAATAGCTTACTACTAGGTATCTTATAAGGAATAGTATAAGTATTAGGTATTACTAGTAATAGTACCCTATATATATTATCTTAGTTAGTAAAAGGAAGTAGGTAATAATAACTTTTTTTCTTAGGCTGCTTTAGTACTATAGGCTTATTTTCTTTCTCCTTACTAGCTCTAGATATTTAATTACTTTTTAAATTAGCTTATATTTATACTATTATAGAAAGATAGTTCTATACTTAGTTTATTTTAATTACTATTTAGGTCTTTATTTAAAAGATATAATAGTATAAAAGGTTGCCTATAGTATTAAGTAAAGCTTAGAATTATATAAGTTTATATTATAAAGCTAGAGGTTTCTTTTATTTTAAAAATATATTTTATTATAGGCCTTTAGGTTAAAAAGCCTACTATTTATAAAAAGTAGGTTTTTAAGTACTATAGTATTAATAAGCTTATTATACTAAATTATAATAAAGAGGTTATTAATTAATTATATATAGTCTTAAGTAAAAAAATAAAGGTAGTATATAAAGATTATTTTATTAAAATTAAGAAAGTTATATTTCTTAAGAATATTAAGTTAGGCTCTTATAAAGAATACTAATATCTTCTTATAGTTATAAATTAAATTATATTTTTTATTAACTAGGTAAATATAATAATAGTTATCTTTAATAAAGCTAAAGTACTTAAGGCTATTAAAAGTAACCTACTTTTTATTAAACTAGCTAGTCTTATTATTAATACTTTTATATTTTATAGCTATAAAAGTATTTTTAAACTAAAAAACTAGCTTATAGCTTAAGTAACTATTATATATCTTTAGCTTTCTTTAAAATAGTATTATAGAGTTTATTATATAGCTTATTTTAAAGTCTATATTACTTTTTTTTATTTTAGGTATTATAATTAGTTATTAATAGTAAAATATATAATATTTTAATAAATTAACTTAAAAGTATAGTAAATTATATAATAAAGTAGAAAATTATTTTATTTTAACTCTTAAAGACTAAAGGAGAGATATAATAAAATTATATATAGTTTAAGCTATAAGTTACTAAAGTAACTTAAAAAGTTAAATATAAGGCTAATTTTCTTTATATTATAATAAAAGTTATATAAAATATAACTTTAGTATTATAAGCTTATATATTATTTAAAGGTTTATTTTAAGCTAAGAAATCTTAGTCTTATATATATATTATTTATATAGTTAGTAATTTTATATAAGGTCTAGTATATATTGCTTCTTATATTATAATTATTAATAATATAGCTTACTACTTAGTTTTTTTATATAAAAAAAAAAAAGAGAAGGTAGTCTTATTTATTAGGCTATAGTTTTAAAAAAAGATTATATTAAGTACTATATATCTTATTGCCTATTTTATACCTTTAAAGCCTTCTTTTTAGTTTAGATCTTATATTATAAATAGCTTTTACTAAAAGCTATTATAATTAAATCTCTTTCTTATCTTAAATTATTAAGCTTATATAAATTCTAATAAATTAAATTAGAAAATAGCTTTTAAAGGCTAAAACTTAATTATAATATATAGTACTTTATTAAAGGCTATATATATATTAGTATAAGGAAAGACTTATTATAAGGGTTTTCTTAATATAATTAAGGTTATATTTATACTTTAGAATATAAGCTAAGTAAAATAAAACTTTTTACTTTAACCTCTTTATTAAAAATCTAAAGTTTAGCTTATCTTTTAAATATAAATAAATTTATAAACTATATTAGAATTAATATTTATAAAGTTTACTATATATATTAACTTTATTAATAAAGATATTTTAGTAAGAATTAAGTAAATTTAAGTATAAAAGGTAATTAAGTAAAGGATATAATTAAATAAGTAAAGTTTTATTATAAATTTAAATACTTAGGTCTTTTATATTTACTAAGTATAGTAAAAGGTAATAATAATTTACTTAGCTATTAGTAATTTATAAGTAGAATTAAGTAAAGAAATATATTATAGTTCTTTATTAGTATTATTATTTTTTAATATCTCTTATAATAAACTTAGCTAGGGTTTTTTAAAGTAGGCTAGTTTAACCTTATACTAAATAAGTATATAATATTAATAGCTTTTTTTATATTTAGTCTTTTATATTAAATATTTAATATTTTTCTTTTAGTAGCTATAAAGATTAAGTATAATATTTATTAAAAGTAAAATAGTTATAGCTATAGGTTTTATAACTAAACTTTAACTTATAAAAAACTTAAGGCTAAAGCTTAAGTAATTCTTAATAATATTAATAAGCTTAATTAGAGTATTATACTTATAATAAGCTAGTACTTCTTTTATTTTAATATAAAAGAGTAAATAGCTATAGTATAGTTATTATTATCCTTATTATTATACTTATATATAAGGTAGCCTTAAAGGCTAGCTATATTATTAAAGATCTTTATTATTAGGTAAAATAAGTAGTATAGATTAGGCCTTAGTACTCTTTTACTTAAGGTAGTATTAAAGTTTCCTTATAAAGAAAGGAGTAAGTTTACCTTATACTTAATAGTAAATAAAATAAAGACCTAGGTTTTAAATATAGAGTATTAGTATTACTATAATTAAAAAGATAGATTTTTACTAGCTATATTATAGTTAAATATAAACCCTTAAATAAGAATAGCCTTAAATAGTATTAAAGTAGTAAGCTATATAAGATATAAAGAATTATATAGTAAGTAGCCTTATAGTACCTTTTTACTATTTCTTTATATTTATTAGGACTTATTTAAGTAAGCTATATATTTTTAATTAATATTATAAAGTTTATACTTAATATAGTTTTAGTTTTTATTTCTTTATTAAAGAAAGTTAGCTATTTAGCTACTAAGGAGGGGGGGGGTACTAAGTTAGAGTTCTCTTATATATATATTCTCTAGTAGTAAAAGTAACTTTTATTCTTTTTTTTATATTAGCTACTTTACTAAGAGTATATATAAGATAGTTAGATAAAGTACTTTTTTTATTATTTATTAAAATAAGCTTGCTTTAAAAAAGTTATTTAAATTAACCTTCTTTTTTAAGCTTTAGTTATTAAACTAGGTAATAGTATATATAAAGCTTATTTAGTAGTTATTAGCTTTAAGCTTTAGCTAGGTTAAGTTAATTATAGTAAAGTCTTATATAGTTAGCTTATTTAAAATCTATACTAAATTTCTTAACTTTTATTTTACTAAAATAAAGATATATAATATAGTATAATTTAGTAAGATATCTTATAAGTATATAAGCTTATTAATAATTTAATTAACTCTTACTTTAATTTTCTATAATAACTAGTTAAGAGTATATTACTATAGTAAAGTAAAGTATAACTACTTAACTATATAGAAGAGTATAGGCTAGTAGTATATATTCTTACTAAATCTAAATTTTACCTCCTTACTTAGCTTAAGTATTTAACTTTACTTTATATACTAAGCTATATTATTAGTAATAAAGTTATTATTATTATTCTTAACTATATTAATAATACTTAAAGTATATATTATAATTAACTTTATATTTTAGCTTATTAGGTTAATAGTTACTCTTTAGTTTAAGGTTTTAATAGTTACCTTATTTTTATTATATAAGCTAAATAATATAAAGCTATTATATACCTTATTTTATACTTTAATTAGGCTATTATTTATATTAGGGATTATATAGATAAATTTAAACTTAGCTATTATTTTAGCTTAGTATTATATATAAAAGTACTATTATAAGTTTTCTACTTTAGTAAATGCTTTATTATAAATGCTATTATTTAGTAAATACTTATTATAGTAGAACTAATTATTATTTCTTATCTTTATTATCCTTAGCTAGCTAAGTAAGTATACTTTTACTATTATATAAAAGATTAGCCTTCTTTTTTTATTATTATTATTTTATTATTATTTTATAATTAGTACCCTTATATTAGTAAAGCTTTAAAATAGTATTTAGTTTATAATACTATTATATTATAAGTAATCTTATATATAGCTTTATATAATATAAGTATACTTATTACTTATATACCTTATACTAGCTTAAATAAGTACTTTTTATTACTAAATAATAAAAATCTACTAAATAGCTATAATTATTAGAATTACTATATTTATTCTTATAATACTACTATACTTTTAAAAAGTTTAAAATATTATAGTAAAGCTATATATAGCTTACTTATCTTTTTATATAATAAAAAAGAATTTATAATATTATTATATAGTTAAACTTAGCTTAATTAAGCTTTCTAAAGAAAGAAAAGAAGTAAGTTATTAAATTTTATAAGTTATTATAAGGCTATATAGCCTTATAGCTATATTTATTTATTATATAGATTTTATAGCTATATAATAGATACTTAAGTAAAGCTTATAAATAGCTTAAAGCTTATAATAAGATAGCTTTATTCCTTCTTACTATTCTATATTAGTTATGTATGCTTTTATTAAGCTATATAATATATCTATCTGGCTATATATATTCTAGTAGGCTGGCTGTGTAGCTAAGGGTTAGAGGTGGGCATTATTAGGATTCCTATGTACTTACTTTACTGCCCTATTAGGAATATTATAACTAGCTAGGAATAGTAATCTATATTAAGGCTAATAAGTAGACTAAAAAATAATAGCTTAATTAATAAATAATTTATAATTTCCTATAATTATTATACCTTTTACTACTCTTAAAATATACTTATATTATAATTAGTATATACTTTAGATCTTAAAAAGTACTAGTATTTTATAGAAAATTATAATTTATAATAAAATTAATACTTTATATTGCTTCTTTATTTATTTATTTATTATTATCTTTAGTTTTATTTATAATTCTATAGCTTTAGCTAATTTTAAATATTAAAAAATAACTATAAAGTAATTTAAATTCTAATTTAAAGTAAAATAGTAGTTTAAGTAAAGATTTAAGTTCCTAAATAGTTCTTTTTATAATCTAAAAGGTAATTTATAAATATAGTTTACTAGCTAAATAAAGACTAGCTACTTTATTTAATATTTAAGTATTACTACTTATAAAGCTATTTTATTATAAAATAATATAGTATAATTACTTATTAAAAGTAATTATAGTATTATATAGTACTTTCTAGCTATTATTAGATTCTTAAAAGTAGTATCTTAAATAAGCTTCTTTATTAAGTAATAAATCCTTTATAGCTAAATATAGTATTTCTTCTTTAATATACTAGCTTTATTTATCTTAAAGTATATATTTAAAAAGTAGTATTAAAGCTTTAGTACCTTTTAAATATAGCTATTATTTATAAATAAGGCTAGCTAAGTATAATTACTTATAGTATATATATTAAATCTTATTATTATAGTTATAAATAGTTAAAAAAAAAAAGGGTACTTACTTTAGCTAAATAAGTTTCTAAATAGTTCTATATTTAATACTAAGATATTATTTATTAAAGCTAGTATATATATATTATATAGTATAAAAGCTATAAATTACTACTTAAAGGTTATAAGTAGGTATATAAAAGGGTAAGCTAGTAGTTATTATAATAGTTATAATTATTATAATAATTATAATTATTATAATAGTTATAACTATTATAGTTATTATAGTAGTTAAAGTGCTAGTTAAGGTATTATAGCCTAGCCTTATATATAAGCCCTAATTTAATAATAGTATATCTTATAGTTAATATTTAAAGAGTAGCCTTAGTTAAATAGCTATTATAATATATTTATAAAGCATTATTATTTTATATTTTAAATCTAAATAATAGCTTACTATTTTAAGGCTTAGTATTATATAATAAAATTAAATAAAATCTTAATAAAATTAAAAAATATATATAATAGCTTATTTTTAATATCTTTTAGCTATATTATAATAAATAAAAAAAAAAAGTATTATTTTAAAAAAAATAATATAAAGTAGGTATTTTAAATTTATATAATATAGTTATTAAAATTAATATTATAAGTATATAGGCTAAAGAATATTATAATAATAATTATAATATAAAAGTATATTAAAAAGTTTTATTTAATTAAACTTTAGTATATAATTCTTTTAATTAAAACCCTATAAATAGTTTATATAGTATATTATTAGCTATAATATATTAAGTACCTTATTTACTATTATAATAGCCTTACTTACTTATTATTTTTATACTTATTATATATAGCTACTAGCTTAATTAGTATAAAAAGCTTTATATAATACTTAATTTATAACTTATAGTTATAGTATTAGTTTAGTAATTTAATAGCTAAGTAATAAAAAGTATTATATTATATACTAGGTTAATTTTATAAGTATAAGTAATATATATATATATATTTAAGATATAAAGAATAAAGATATAAGAATAAAAAAATAATATAGTCTTTTCTTTATTTATATTTATATTTAAAAGAAAGGTCTTTTAATAATAATTATTATTTAAAAAATAATATATTATTAGTAAGTAATTATAGTATAAAAGGAAATATATAATAAGCTAGTAAGTATTTAAGAAAAGCTATTATTTTTAACTCTTTTTTATTAATTTAATTTAATTAAGTTTATTTAGCTATAAGTATCTCTTACTTTATATAATAATAACTTAATAAGCTATTTTAAGATATAGCTTATAATATTATTAATTATAGTTAAAAAAAGTAAGGCTTATTTTATTATAAGTATTAAAGATATAGCTAAGCTTAATAAAGATTTAATAAGCTTAACCTTAGTATTATATATAATTAATATTTACTTTATTATATATAAGGCTAATAGCCTTAATATATATAATTTATTTAATAAATAGCTTAAAAGCTTAATATTATTTATTAAAAAATAAATTACTATTATTTAGCTTTATTTAATATTTCCTTTTTTTAATAACTTATACTTTACTCTACTTTATACTTATAATATTATATTAATTAGCTATAGTAATATCTTTAGTAATAAAGCCCCTTTATATTTAATTTAGTTTAACTTATAGCTATTAATTATTTAGTTAGTAAGTTATTCTAACTTATAAGTATTTTTAGCCTTTATAAATAATACTTACCTTTTACTATAAGAGAACTTTTATAGCTTATTATTAGTTTAAAATACTTATAAGTTATTTTTAATACCTTTTATATATAATTATATACTTAAGGCTTATTATAATTATAATAACTTAGACTAAAATAGTATAAGAACTAAATATTATTACTTATAAGATAAAACTTTAGTATAATATAGTAGTAATTTAAAAGCTTTTACTTATATAGTTTAAAAGTATTTTTTTAGTAAAAAAATAGTTTCTTATTAAGTAGAAAATACTATTAAAAATAGAAAATACTTTTTTTTAAAGAAATAAGTAAAAGGTTATACTAAAAGAAGTAAAAAGATAGTTCTTATTTAGTAAAAACCCTTATTAAAATAAGAAAATATTGTTTTTTAAAGAAATAGGTAGGAATTTATACTAAGAGGGGTAAGAGAATAGTCCCTATTTAGTAAAAATCCCTATTAAAATAAGAAAACATTGTCTCCTAAAGCTGTAGAGGAACCCCTGCCAAGACCCGGGGAGATTCGCCCATGAGTCGCAGCAGACATCGTGGTACTCTGTTAATACGAGGACTGGTCCGTGTGGTGTAGTTCTCAGACCTCAAATTGCCAGGCTCCTCAATGTTGTGGAGGTTGTGGCAGGCTAACAACTCGGCGAGGTGGTGGCTGGGCGATTTAGCGAGTCTCAGTCAGCAATGCAGCGACCTGCCCGGAACCACTTACCGAGTCACAGTTCCAATTTCGGGCCGTCGGTATGTCCTCATCTCGGCAGGTCGGTACGTTGTAATCTTGGACAGTCGGTAGGGATGTGCTTGGGCCAGGGCATGACTTGGTGGAAGAGTCAGTTCTTGTAGTCTACCATCCGCAACCTGAATATACCGTTGTCCGCCTGTCAAAGCAGGGCTTGTCGATCACTGATTATACGCCACCTAGGCGACATTCTGGAATCTTCCTGAAATCCCTATTTTGGGCACTCTGGATGGCATGGGACCAAGCTGTCGCGAGACGGAAGAGAGATTGAGACGGAGGCAAAATACCACGTGAAATTTTAATATTGCGTTCGCGAAATCTCTGTTAATATGACTTCCAGGAGCCTCCACCTGACGAGGCCAAAATGGCGTAATTAGCAGCCAGCGCTTTCTAGGTATCTTGGACGTCAGTAGTGCCGCGGGAAATGTAATTTCTTGTCTGAAGAACCCCGCTTCAATTCGATCTGCTTGAAAGAAGAAAATTGTGCATGTGCTGCATAATCAAACAGCCAAATCGGGGGCTGAGACTTTAGTGGCCATGGCTTCGGGTTGCACGTACCAAAGGCTCAGGTGCTCATCCACATTGATCACAGTGACGAGTTTGACCAGTGTGCTGTTGGTGCATCACTGAAGATTACCGATTATTTTTTAAGGTGATCCGAAACTCCGAATGAAATGGGATATTCGCACCTGCAAGAATGGAGTGTACACCGGTACACCCATAGCCAATTCACATACCTACGCAGACCTAACACCCAGACCTTACACACCTAGGCCTAATACTCAGACCTTACACCTACGTGGGTATATATATTGGGAATTGGCCATAGGGGTGTGAATTTCTACCTGCATAGGTGGTTAAGTGCTAATGATATACCAATGTACCCTCCGTATTTACGGGTGCGAATATTCGAATTCTTCTTAACAAAAAGCCATCTCAATTGGGTTTGCACGCGAAAAAAGTCATTGAATCCCAGACAGACTCACAATCCTGGCTCGTACATGCGTTCCTTTGCGATAATGATGCTGCTCGAGTAAGAAAGCTGGTGTCTTGAGAGAGACACATCGGTCGTAAGCAGCCTGTGCATCGAAGCAAGACAATTCTCCCCTGCACCATTGAACATCTCCGATGCAGGAGAAATGCATCCTGTCACTCGCGGCAAAGAGGCACAATGCTGGTCCTCCTCGCGATGACTTACCGAGCATTTGCCCCCAAGTGAAACCTGACCAAGTGAGACTGTGATAATCTCTGCCGGAAGACTGTGGGGTCTGATCCTTTACGTTCCGAACTTTACGAGGTGCCGATCCCACATGCCACATGGAGCCTTGCAAGCAGGCCTACCTATAATCCGTCTGAAGAATCCGTGTCACGACACTTGTTCTGCATGGCCACCAAATGCCGGCATATACACGACTGGCCGCGGCTGTGCCGCTCACAGAGCACAATGAGGGATTTGGATGGCGTACGCAATGTCAGGCTTACTTGGTACAGTGTTCACTGTAAAGATATGTATTTATTCAGCCAATATTTGTCTCCTCTGTGCTAAGACTTCACTTCCTGGTTATTTAACAATGGCGGCTTTGACATGACTGTACAACCGTCTGGCTTGGGAGATTCTCGGATTCGTCTCGGCGATACTTCTATAGATTGATAGGCTCTTAAGTCCAAATCAATGCAAAATTCATGGTTTCCTGTAGTGTAGTCGAGCAGGAGCTACTTAATCTTACCTGATATGGAGATCTGAGTCTGGCAAGAGAGACGATTCGCGTGCGTGATCGACGATCAGCAACCTGCATACGTGAACCGTGTTATGCGGCCAGACGGTCAGCGTTCGAAAAAGCATACTCTAGGCTCCTTTGAAACCTCCGTAGCTACCAAGTGGGAACAATGCCTTTTACTTTTCAGGGCCGACGTCAGAAGCTTTCCGTGATTCTCACAGAATTCGGCCTGCCACAGCCGGGTTCAGTCTGGAAGACTGATGGAGCGAATTCCGTGGAAGCCTATTTCTATTCTAGGCTCCAGGCTACGCAGATGCATGTAAGGAGTCACTGCGTATACAGCCACGGTGTAGGCTAATCCAGCCGTCCAATGACCTGGGAAGTCTTAGCAGCGGCCCCCAAGTCAAGGCAGACGGTCATGCTGCGACCGTGGGCTCAGGTCGGGCGAGTCGGAGCTCGTGCTGGACACAGCCTCGAGGCCCAGAGCCTTGAGGGCAACTCTCGAGACAGATGCGCAGCATCAGGCTACTGCCACAACGGTTACCTGGGGATGCAGAGGCTGGAGGGACTTGGGAGCAGGTGTGGTATCTCTGGGGTAGGTCCTCCAATGAGATGCCCCAGTTCGTCCGAATAAGGCAGTTCGTGCGCACAGGCCCCTCTCTCACCCGCGAGCAGGCCAGGGGTGCTCAGGAAACCAGCCCATAGGCCAGCGATGTTGGGTACTACTGTACACTATGTGGGCATGAACACCTGCCTTGCACGTTGGCGGACAATTCGTAATGACATGCTGTATGATCTAGAGCGCGTGATTCGTGTGGAATCCTCAGGTTTCACTTGTCTGTTATTGTTTTGTTTACCGTGAAAACCACAAGTTGAGGGGCCATATGGCCCTTAAGCCGTGTCGAAATTGCACCCTGGATCGAGATACGTCGTCATCAACAGCTTCCCCTCGTCCCCTAGCTCCGATCATTGAGTGGCTTCAGCACAATATTCCAGTGCACGAACCTAAGAACTAAGTCGATCATCTCAACAATCACAGGATCCAGCACGATGGCGGACTCAGACACTCGAGAATCCAAAATGGAGGTCGCCCTGACAGCAATAGAGGAAGGGAGAATGACGTACCGTCAAGCACGAGGAGTACGGAATCGGAGTGGGCACCCTCCATGGACGCAAAAAGGGCGCCAAATCTCGGCGTGAAGCCCACAGGATTGACCAAAAGCTGTCACCGGCCTTGGAGGATTCCATCGTCCACTGGATCCTGTTCGAAAAGCGGAATAATCGTCCCCCAACGAAGGATCTCGTGCGCCAATACGCACAACAGATATGCGACGTGTGTGGCATCGCCACCAAGAATTGGGAACAATTGGGTGGACCGCTTCATCACGCGACACCCTGAAGTCCTGGACTCCAAAAATTCGGGGGCCAGGCTTCATTGGAGAAAAGGGCGCCCACTTCGTCCAGAACGTCGCCCGACTGCGGCACGGAATGAGGCATCTGTGGAAAACAGTGGAGAGATCGCGTGAGGTCGCATGACAGTATCAAGGCGACAAAAAGCCCCAGAATTGCAGGTGGCATTGGAGCCTGGGATCGGCATTCTTCTCTTGCATGCCGGCCAGGCTGTGATGGAGGCCGAGTCTTGGGGGCTGCTGCAACTACGATGCAGTGTGACACTGGAATGCCCTACCAAGGCTTCTTGTGCGACAAACGATTCCGCGTCTTTGGGGGCTCTGGAATGGCTTTAGATGCATGTAAGATTCTCTCATGGCATCATAAAATGTCATGGCAAGACCTCACTCACCCATTTCCAGACAAATAGACTTCAGAATCCCATTTGCCATTACATAGTAAAGTCCGGAGAGGCCCTGATCATTCACAATGCGTTCTCGATTTGCAGAGTACGACGCCGACGAGGACAACCTCCCCCAGGGCATGACCAGAATTGGGTATGATGCCGATACAGAGACATACACCTACAGCAGCGCGGACGGCAGCATCTGGGAAGGCACTCCGGGAAGCCGATATGGCAACCTGACGAGGGTCGGCCTACCAGTCCGGCAACCATCAAACACCCAAAGGATGCATACGGAAGGCCTCGCACCACCATCCTCCACTCAGAATGGTGACTCTGAGAAAGCCCCCGCAGATTCGAATGTAGAGGGAACTCCAAGCGGCAGACGGAGATCTGCATCCAGGGTCCTCTTGCGGTGCGTGTCCAAGGTTACGTCCTCGCTCCGGCCGCGCTCCAACAGCCAGACCAGCAGTACGACCGAGTCTTCGCCCGACACATTGTCACCGGACGTGGAAGACTTTCTCTTCTCCCATGCCAGAGGACAAAAAGACCAATCTGTACCTGAAAAATAATTCCCGCCTGCAATGATGTTGCATATGGATGGCACCGCGATTCGAGCTCACGGGACATAGGGTGAGATGGCTATGATTGGGTTATTGACGGCAAAAAGAATTATTGCTTGCTTTTTCCTCGCCCACTTGGAAGGAATGAGTGCACGTGGTCCAAATTGATCTTCAGTGTCAGACAAGGGGAAGGATGTGTGGCGTTTGGCATCACTCTTTTAATTCACTAGCTGTTGAGGGGCCGTAGTCTAAATTGAAATCTCATGCAAGGCACAGCGCCGCTTAGACCATGTTCGTCTTATGTCCGCGTCGATCCGTAAACGTCATGTTCCCCCATTATTCGCTTGCAGTATTATGTGAGATCTAGGTCTATATAAATTAAAAAAAGAATTCTATACCATATGACTTCCCGTCAGACTATTCCAAAAGGGGCAAATGCGGGTGAGTGCCTGTGAGGCTGAATCCAACGGCACTGCCTGGCTAAGGCAGGTAAGCCGGGCCGCAAACGTGGGAGATGGGGAAATGATCAACTTCTTGTGGTAAGCTCGGATCCATTTTCCTCGGACTTTCATTGCCTCTCGCCCTCTCTGTTGGTGTCCCTGGTGTCGCTCAGCCCCTGGACGTTGGACGACGACATGATCTCGTAAGCCTGCCCGAAGCAGGCGTTGTACTTGCGGAAGGCCTGCTCGACCAGCAACCCCACGTCCTTGCGGCTCTTTCCCAGGATGCCGACCGAGATCATAGCCTCCGTCTCCTCGATCCAGTCCTTCAGCTTGGCGAACTCGACCTCGTCCTTGCTTAGACGCTCGATCACCCCGGACCCCTTGAGTAGTGCTAGCACGCCGGCGATGACGGTGTTGACGGCGCCCAGCACGGTGATGGGGACCTCGTAGTTGGCCGCGTTGGGGCCCAGCGCGGTAAGGACGGCCGCGACGATGATCTGGATGAAGTGCGAGACGTACAGGATGATCCCCAGCGTGTGGTGCAGCAGCTTCTTGCGCCGCCTCTGCTCGATGACGTGCTTGTAGACGCCGACGGCGTGTCGCCGCCCCTTCTCCATCGTCTCGCTATCCGTGAAGGTGCTCGCGCGGTCGCTGTTGATGCCCACCGCCCGCCGGAAGATCAGGAGGACCTGGTTGTCGTCATCGTTGCCCCGTATCCGCAGCCCGGCGGGCGTCGCCCAGGACAGGTCCGTGTCGACCTTTGGCAGGCGCTGGATGGGCGTTTTGCTATTGGCTTTGCCGTTGCTGGCCGGTTGTGCTTCAGTGTTGACAGGCGGTGGTTGCTGTGGTGGCTGCTGGTCTCGAGCATCCGTGCTTCCTGGCTGGCCCGGGTTGGAGAGCAAGGGAGAAGTCTCAACCGGCTTTGGCGGTGCTTCTGTTTCCGAGTTTTGTGAGGACATTGTGAGCAATCAGAGAGAATATTATGTGGAAACTCGGTTTGAGAATTGTGGTTTCACAGACAGTGGTGGATTCGTTGCGTTTGTTGATGCCATCTCGAAGAACGGCGTTACTGAGGATCTTACTGACCTTTTTATGCTTCACCAGTTTTGCTGGAGGGCTAGGCATCGTGAAATCGAATCTTGACCGAATTGTACAATGATGGCTGAATATTCCAGGTGGTCAGAGACAAAAGAAGGAAGGAACAGTCATTTGGCTCTTGTGTGACATATGATCAACTCCGCCATGGCGTTTGTCTTACTCAAGAGACGATCCTTCACGGCCACTGTGCCTCTGCCTCAGAATTTCGATGACAAAATGTTGCTGGAGACCATTTTGAGGTCCTTTCATAGGTCATTCGAGTACTTGTGCATCCCACAGCCACCAGACACAACCTTCGCCCGACACTGAGAGATGAGGCTCTGGGCTACTTGGCCAGCCCCCACGCCACGGTCCCATCCAGGCAGACGTACGACAGTTTCTAGAAGGACCTCAAGCCCCATCCTTCTCCTCGATATCGATAGGGCTGAGATGATCATAGAAGACACTTGTCAGCTATATCGTCGGCCGCGCCGGCAGGTGACCATCCTTCAAGTGCTAGGTATGCGACATTTCGCACGCATGCGATGTCAACTTTCAATAATACCGGACACACCTCGAAAGCCACACACGCCTCGGCGGCTTCAGCCTGCTCACACTCGGTGAGATGAGTCTTAGTCCAAGAGTCACCATTGCCAGGCGATGCAGTCCCACATGACATCTTGGCTCCATATGCCAACCCACTGGTCGGCCGCTCACTCGCGCACACGTTCTCGAGCGATACTGAGCAGAGTGCCACCGAGTTTAGATCGATTATGGCATTCGATTTGCTCTTCCAGCTCTCTCGTACCTCGTCTACCCCGACTCCTTTCTCTGTTCCCAGGCGTGTGCCGTAGGAGGACACGATCCGCTTGGACATGCTCCGGCCAAGACCCTGGTTCGTCGTTGCGGTCTGATATCCACCGAACCTAGCCCTATTATGGACTGCAGCATCCCGCCTCTAAGCATCGCCCCAGTCTTGGTACTCTGTCAAAATTACCGTCAGAGGAGAGAAGCCAAGGCTTTAGGGAGGAGGTGAAGTAGCTGGTAGAGCATGATCATGGAGTAGGGATCCAATGAGAGGCGTCGTCAGAAAGTAATTTCCGGGCCGGGCCAAGCCTTTTTGCGGGTGTTAATAGACTTTCAGACTCTAAAGCTGACCCGATCACGCTATGTTAGCACCCGAGAGTCTTAATGTGGATAGTCTGAGCCAATTCGACATATGCTTCGTCGTGATGAGGCTCGCCGGGACAACCGAACCGACGACGCCCTCAATGTAACCACAAGCACGCTGCTCATGCTCCATGAGGGACCACCGCCGGGGCCGAAAAAGGGCCATGATGTCGAGTCGTTTTGTTTCGTGGGCACACGCAATAGCATGCCCCTGGACCCTCTGTTTTAATGAGAAGGGAATCCTTAGGGCCGCTGTACCCCCGCAGGAGTTGCATGTTTGTCCGTCGCCAAGCAAAGATGGTGGAGAGCCAAGATCTGCATTGCACCGCTGGAAGAATTCCAACAAGGGCCCTCCATTGATGGAAACAAAACGATCTGCGGCTACCGGTCCTCAGTGGGGAGGATTCGTCCGGGGAGGCGAATCATGTGGAAGAAGACACACCCGAGGGGCCTGATACCCCTATATCGAACAAGTCCACCTTCAGGCGTTGCCAAGATCATTGATTCCACACCGTTGGATGAGCCGTGCATCGGGTACCTGGAGCCTACCGCAGGCGAACGGTATAAGAGACGGGCCTGGCTGCGCGTCCACTGGCAATCAATGAGAGCCTGTCGACGAGCAGCCCATCCGATCTTCTCATTCGCTACCAAACAACCTCACGTTCTCCATAGTCCACCATGAGGTCTTCCCTGCTGTTGGCGTCCGGCGCTGCTGCCGCAGCTGTCGATCTGAAGCTCGGTAGCCGTGCGGCGAACTCGTCCACGTCCTATCTCGCTCGTATGGCTGATACTCATATCCGCAAGGGTATTGAGTTGGACTTTGGTTACACAAGTCAGTGATTACACCCAGACTCTCTACGGCTGGACGCAGTGCTTCTGCTTAGGTGGGGTTGATATGCTGACAACAAATCAGATGCTGTCATCTACCAAGGGCTTGAGATGGCTTATGAAGTCACCAAGAATGAGTCTATTGCCGATGCATACGAGAAGCAGATGTCCATCATTAACGAGGACGGCACGATCAAGGAGTATGAGTATGACTGTGAGTTGGTTCCGGCTCTATCTTAACCCAAAACAGTTTTGCAATGGCTTTGCTAATATCAATCAAGTTTACTCCCTCGACGAGTACCGCTTTGGCATGAATGCTCTGTGGTGGTACAACAGGACTGGCGAGGAGAAGTACAAGACCGCAGCCGACGATATCCGTGGCATGCTCGCCAGACACCCGCGGACGCCATCAGGTGGAGTAAGTACATTCAATATTTTCTTTTTTCTCTTGAAATATACACGTACAAATTCCGTTGCGTGTCTTGCTATCTATCATG
>JACBFG010000017.1:1792773-1805117 GCA_013435955.1 Diaporthe sp. HANT25 | reverse complement strand
CCCCCCCGGGCGAGAACCTTTTTCTTTTTTCTTCTTCCCTTGGCTAACAATTGCCCTAGTTTTGGCACCGTGCTCCTATCTATGAGAACCAGATGTGGCTAGACGGTATATTCATGGCGGATTCTTTCTACGCGAAGTACACCAGCCTCTACGACAACGACAACACCACTGCTTGGGACGACATCGTCCTGCAGTACGACAACATCGAGAAGTACACCCGCAACCACACGACCAACCTGCTGGTCCACGGCTACGACGAGTCGAAGAAGGCCATCTGGGCCGACCCAGAGACTGGTGCTGCCCCCCTGGTGTGGAGCCGTGCCGTCGGCTGGTACATGGTCTCCCTGCTCGAGACCATCCCGCTGATCCCTGAGTCCCACGAGGGCAAGGAGAAGCTCACCGGCTATTTCCAGACCCTGGCGGAGGGTGTGCTGGCAGCTCAGGACGCCGCCACCAGCGGCTGGTGGCTCATCATGGACTTCCCCGGGCGCGAGAAGAACTACATCGAGTCCTCCGCTAGCGCCATGTTCACCTACAGTCTCCTCAAGGGTGTTAGGCTTGGACTTATCGACGCGGCGACTTACCTGGAGCCGGCAAAGAAGGCGTACCAGGCCTTGGTGGATGACTTTGTCGTTGAGAACAGCGATGGCACTCTCGACTGGGAGGGCACCGTCCTCGTTGGATCCCTCAACAGCAACGCTACATTCGAGGTGAGTTTCGAATTCCGAAGGGTTGATCCCGAGATGAATTTTACTCAGATCATACTAACGCTTATCGCAGTACTACACGTCTATCGCGCTGTCTCCTGACGACTACAAGGGCGTTGGACCATTCATGTATGCCTCTTATGAGATTGAGATCATGTAAGCAAGCCAAAGGTATGGTCTCTAAAGGCGGATCGGCCTATCAGTATTCCTGTATATATTTCACAGTACGAGCTTGTAGATTTGCATGAACATGGACATATTTGGATTCGCTGCAAGTACAAAGCTGTGATGGGAAGATCACTTTGGGATGCTTGATCCTGGTTCAATCCACACCGGTAGGCAATGTTGCAACAAAGCGGTCGGGATGTCCTTTTCTGGCCATGTCTCTGGTTTACAGCCCATATCTAAGTCCATATGAGTGTAGTGCTCGCAGAAATCTCATGCGTGGCCTCAAAAATAGGGCTCATCAGCAAAATAGGACTCATCAGCCTGAGCTCCCCTGAGGATGACTTTTGGTGAGATTGGATGTGAATTCCAATGACACACACTGTTTCAGTCTCCTCTGAGGTAATCTTTTAGAAATCGGATATTTGCACCTGCAACATTATATGGTACACCAGCACATAACTTGCTTGCCCACAGCCCGCCACGCACACTCATACCAGATCTAACACACCTAGACCTAACATACCCCCATGGGTAAACAAATTGGCTGTGGGTGTGTGGTGGGTATGTACATTGTTACTAGCGTTTGTAGCGCTGTACTCTCCGTTTTTGCGGGTGCAAATATCCGGTTTCATCTTTTTATCTGTCATGAACTGTCTATTTCCTATGTACCCATTCAAACTTTTATGAAGAAAGCAACGGTACGAATGAGTCGCAGCAACGGTCTGGATTCTCACTTTTCACTCCTGCAACATATGTGACTTGATCTGAATGGAATCTGTTTAAAATTCCGTTTCACGCCCTTGCGATGAATATTGGGAGTATATAAGAGATACAACAACACTGAGGCCAGACATGTATAGGCAAATACGGTTTCAATATGCGTGTATTGCCCAGTGTATCGCCGCGCTTGTATCGTTTGCTGTGAATAAAGGACTTATACATTGGCTCCAAAGGATCCACTCCTGTCTGGAAAGGGAAAGGCGTGGCTACACACGGTTAGAGCCTTCTTCTCCGGGTTAGGCCCGGCGCGATATCCCACCGGCATAGCGTAATCATCAATGAATACAAGGCAACATTGTTACCCCATCCTTTTCCTTGATCAATTACGTACATACACACAATTGCGCGGGCAATCTGTTGATGATGGAGAAGACGGCTTCAGTACCGAGCGGAATCACCCAGCCGCGGCCAAGGCGAAGCTCCCATATTGTGCTTCTCTTAGGCATTGTCGGTCTTGCGGGCTTGTACCACCTGACCACCAGCGGCTGGCCCCAGTTCCGTCATCACTGCTCTCACCACCAGCACAGCATTGACTCGCCTTACGGTAGCTTTCCCCAGCCAGACGATGCCTTCAGGTTCCTGCCATGCACCAATATCACGCGTCCGCCCGCGTTGGACGACAAGGACCATGAAGCTAGTTGGGCCAAGCTATTCGACCCAAGCCCCGAGCATTGGGCCTGGGGAAACAACACGGCTGGCACCTCTGAGGACCGTTACGCCGGACGTGGTATTTTCCTCTGTGGCTACATCGATGTGCCACTGGACTACAAGAACGAGTCTGATACTCGCATCACGCGTCTGGCAGTGACCAAGTTCCAGGTCTCGGGACTCGCTCGCGCAGATGGGTCTTCCCCTCCTGGGGCAGGTATCAAGAGCGAGAGGACGCTCGTCCTCGAGCCTGGTGGGCCGGGCGGCAGCGGAACCCGTATGGCGTGGACCTCAGGGCAACTGCTTACAGAGCGATTCACCTTCTCCCAATTCGATGCCTTGGGATGGGACCCCAGGGGAGTCAACGCGAGCCAGCCCGCCATCTCATGCTATCCCTACGACGCCGACAGGGACAGGTGGTCAGCCCTGGCGGGCCAGTACCGTGAACAGCACTCGGACCCTGAGACGCAGCTGAGACTGACGGATGCGATGAACAACGCGACCTTGCATGCCTGTTGGAAGAGACACGGCGATCTCGGGCGCTACATGACGACGACACTGGTTGCCAGGGATCTGGAGGAGATCAGAAAGGCCCTGGACGAGGATGAGTTGACCGGCTACCTCGTGTCGTACGGAACTGGCATTGGACAGACCTATGCCAACATGTTCCCAGACAGTGTTGGTCGGATCATACTGGACGGGACTGAGTATGTCCGCGATCATCGGCTGCTTGGTGGTTTTGTAAGTGCATTTGGAGACGATTGGTATCATTCCTCCCTTCGATACGGTGTCACTGACTAATTCCCTCTCAGGGCTGGACTGCCCTCGACAACGTGACAGATGCGTTCCATGACGGCTTCCTAGGCGAATGCCTTAATGCTGGACCAGAGCACTGTGCACTGGCAAGACCACATGGTGGTAAAGCAGTTGTACTGAAGGATTTGGAAAAGCGCATCAAAGCACTGGTCGCCAGTCTCATCAGTGACCCAGTCCCGGGCTATACTGAGAATAGCGGCCCTTCTTTGATCACTTATTCCGCTCTCGTCAGCGCCATCTACGGATCCTTGTATAATGCGAAGAGCTGGCCGGCCTTGGCTGAGATGCTGTATGAGCTCGAAGCTGGCAACTCAACACTTGCTGCCGCTTTCCTTGAGCTATCGGCCTGGCAATATGATCCGACTCTGCCTCAGCTGCCTTCCCCCAGACCTTCGACAGATGAGCTCGGCTATTTGGTCATTTGTGGTGACTCATATGACGCGCCGGCGCAAGGACTTTCCTGGTCAGTACATCTAAACCAATTCGAGAATCACCGAAGATCGAGATGCGTTGTGACGATAAATATCGCCCTTTTCGTTGGCAAAAGTGGCAACATCTACTGACATATCCTAGGTGGTCCTCCCTCTGGGCGAATATGACTTCCAAGAGCTTCATCTCGGGCAATTCACGCTTCTCAAATGTCTTCCCATGTCGTCATTTCTCTACCTACTGGCCAGATGTAGCCGAAGTTTACCGGGGACCACTGAACAACACTTTGAAGAATCCTGTCCTGCTCATCGCAGAGACCTACGACCCTGCAACTCCGCTGAGAAACGGAAGACGGCTAGCAGCTGAGATGGGCAAGAATGCCAGATTGATCGCTCATCACGGATACGGCCATTCTTCTCGAGACCTGTCTAATTGTACGGAAACTCTGGCGAAGGCTTTTATATTGAACGGTTCACTTCCGGAAGATCCAGAAATAGCCTGTTACGCTGATGAGAAGCCGTACTTGTATGGTGTCAACGGTACCGAGGTCTCGAACATGGGAGCCACGACGGTTGCTCAGGATCCCGTCGCCGCTTGGAGAGAACACATTCTAGAGCTGGCCAAGTGGCAACCCTGGCTGTTGTGAGACAGCGGTGAGCTTCTCGCAGCGTAGTCGAACTCTGATCACGACGATGTGTGGTCTGATTGTTTGGGAGGCATCGATACACAACCTCTTGGGCAGCAAACACTTTTCAGCTGTTGGGTCCTCAGCTTCCATTCCACGATGCGGCCCCGCCCCCACTCGAGCGTACAGGACAGCGGGACTGCGTAACCCGACTTTGTATATATGTATATATGCGGTGGACCGGAAGCTTCTACCTGTTACATGTTGTTCTGGCCTGGTGCACGGCAGCGGGCTGGAGCGAGACAAATTTGAGCCATGGTCTTACGGCCGCTGAAGCAGCCCACACCGCCGTTGTTACCGCCGCCGTTACCGCCTTCGGCTATACCTGTTCCGTTTGTGGCCATTAGAGGCTGGACTGCTGTTGCTCAACGTCATCTATCGTAAAGTGAATGGCCAGCGATGTAATGCAAAGATGCTGCAGAATCCCATTCAGGTCGATTCACCTGCAGTCTCCCTCTCCATTATAAAGATGAGGGATCGAATTCGATAGCCATGTAGAAATGCAATTGTCGACCAGATCCTTCCAAAGCTTCTTTGCTTCTCGTGCGTGGCGATCGAGCAAGAAGACCGTGACAACTTCAATTCAAACGCTTTGACGACGCTGTTCAAATAAGCGACAACCACAGGGACATTCACTTTGACTTCATCATGCCCTCATACCAACATTCTCAAACACAAGAAAGCTATCGATCCTACTTTGACTTTGTCCGCGGTTAGCAATCCCCATCTCCTCCACCTCCCAACGCCAATACCAAACCGTAGCTGATCGAGATCGTTTCCAAACAGACTTTGACATCGATGGTGGCGACGTTTCCCTGCAGGCCGTCCACGTGGTCGAGACGGCAAAGCGGTACGCCGCCGCATACGGCGACACAGAGGACGTTCTGATGAGGGAGGCAGCCCAGAAGTACCGAAGCACCGAGCATAGGGGCCGGGAGTTCAGGTTTTACGGAGCAATCATAAACCAGCTGAAGTACCCTCTGTCACAAGAGATCATCAAGCACATGGAGAGGAAAGAAAGGAGGAGGCACCGCCGCTGAAGGGACCCTTCCCGTATTGCGGGGTGGTAGCTGTTTTCTTTAAAGCGAAGGGTGATGAAGGTTTGGGCGGGCCGTCTCGGATAGGAGTGCCGACGGATTACCCCCATGGGGCTTTGTATGATAGTCCACTTCAGAATGTACTATACCCCAAGCCAATGCTCTGGATTTTCGTTGCTATGTCAGTGTCTTTTGATTGACTGATAATGGAACATCAAGGGTTGTGTAGTGCCATCCGGGAGCACTGCTACCCATATGCCTGGAGCAAGATGATGAAAGCAAGCCTAGAAAATGTTGCAGTAATGACTATGATTGTTCTAAGGCCTCGTTGGAGACGATGTATCAAATGTGATTGGGTTCAATGTTGAATCTGTTCTTGGGGCAGCTGAAGCAGACCACACAGTCAAGATTTACCACCACATTCAGGGCTGTTCATTAATATGAGGAAACGTGTTACGGTGAATCAGGCAGAGATTTGACACTGAAACACTTTCAGCTCCTAGAATTGGCCTCAATTGACACCTTTTCCAGACACTTTAATGACTTGACTTTGAAAGGCGGGTACAACTTGGCGGGTCAAATTCATCAGCCATTCTGTCATACAATTACATTCCCTTGCCCTATTTGAGTCTATAGAAGCTTGAATGATCCCCGAACAAGGCCCTGTGAAGTGAAAATCCCAGCTGGGTCAACATCCCGCTGTATCTTCTGTAGGCGGAGTTTGTTGGCTTTACCGTACGACGAGAACGGGTCTTGGAACGGTGCAGCATAGTTGATGTACTGCCAAGGATGGAACAGACCGCTCGCCTCAGCCTCCGACCTGGAACGATCAGTCCACCTCTGAGCAAAATTGTAGATGGTACTGTCATCCTCTGATTCTCCCCATCCTAGTGTGAGGAGCGCAACTGATGGTGGATAGTCTGATTAGCGTATGCACAAGAATCACTTCAGGCCGTGGAGATCAAGCACATACTCAGCAATGACCCGTCAGACTCGATACCCAAAGCGTTGCCTCCACGTTCCTTCATGGTTTTGATTGAGTTGATATGCAGGGGTTGCACGACAACGGACGTTGACAGGTTCGCTGTCGACTTGATGCCTTGTAATTCCTCGGTAAAAATATCGATGATCTTTCTGTGGAGCTCCTGGGATGGGTTGAACGTCACTGTAGCATAAAGACGTCTGAGTCACGTTAGTACATGTTGCCTTAACACGCTGTGACCATGAACGTTATTCTTACCGCAGTCCGTGTGGAGACACCTCGTCCAGCGACAGAACATTTGCGTAGTCGACTCGAACCTGATCCGTGATGGAAGGAATCTGATTGAGACCGTCAAAAACAGGTGGATTGAGGACAGGCTGGTTGTATTCCTGGAAGAAGTTCCAGCTGAAGGAGTCTTCAGACTGGTTGTAGAAATAGCGGTTGTGAAATGCCATGTCTAAGTCACCGGACAGCGTAGTTGTAAGCTGATATCCCTGGTCAATGAGTTGGTCCGTGTAGTTCGCGGAATATGTCTTTGAACCACCGAGTCTCCGGCCTTGTGGGACAACTCGAGCTCTGAAATTGGTGACTATGCCAAAATTGTTACCGCCACCACGAAGGGCAAAGTACAAGTCAGGGTTGACTTGTTCATTCACGTTGACGATGGTAGAATTAGGTAGCACGAGCTTGTGACAAATGTGGTCAGTCCCATGCCCATAAAGAGCCCAATAACCTTGACGTGTTAGAAGCTGTGCACAATCTTACCTCGTACTCAAACACATTGTCCAAAGCCAATCCGAACTTGGGCGCAAGAGCCGTCAGTCCGCCCCCGATTGTGTACCCGGCCAGTCCGACATCAGCTGTCCTGCCGCCGAAATTGGCAAGATTGAATGGCTCCAAGGCAGCATATGCGTCTCGCAGGATCAGACCTGGTCCAAAGTCGGCCTGGGTGTGGTCGTCTAACAACCTGACGTGATTTATTCTCACGAGGTCAATCGTAACACCGCCAATCGAATTGGATGCATCGCGATTAGTGGAATGACCACCGCTCTTGATGGCCACCTGGCACTGTTTCTCAACCGCGATCTCGAGAACTCTGGCCACCTCGGCTGCGTCACTTGGTTCTACGCGGCAGGCGGGCTGGACTTCTTGCGCTTTTGCGTCCCATATAGCAAAATCTGGGTCGTCGGTGCCCGGGTGAAAGGCGGTGGGAAATTCAATGCTCAACTGCTCACACTAGTATTGTAGTATATCAGCACCAGAAACCCACTACCGACCAGAAAGTGTCTATAAGTGGACTTGTTGTATACTTACAGTTGCAATGCAACTGGCCGTGATGGGCGGCTGGTCTGGGAAAGAGGAAGGCTCATTTTGAGCCCAAGCCAAAACAACCTGAAGACAACGTGCCGCTGAAACAACAATTTTGGACTTCGCGGAACTCATATTCATGGTTTGAGAGATCACGGCGACGAAATGGCCTGTGGCGCAGAGACCTCCCCTGATACACCGAGGACGTTCCAGTGACTTTGGGGTATTTGACAGAATTTGATTCTTATGCTGTCCAACCGCGTGCAACAATGGAGTTTTGCAAGCGATATCTGCATCACGATTGCCCTGCAGCAGTGTTACATTCGGGCTTAGGCACAATATCCCATGTGTCCACGGATTTTAGCAGAAGATGGACAGGTCCTATCTCATATCTCCGAATCGTCACCTTCGAATTTGGTCGGGCTCCACTGCCAACATGTACGTTCGTCCAGGAAGATCATACGAACAAACCACGCCAAGGATGGATGACGCAGTAGAGGTGAATTCATAAGCGAGTATATGTGAAAGTTCAAGACTATTGGAGCATGGTATGGGGTACTACTAAGCGAGCGATGATGCTCGTTGTGACGAACCTGGTCCTGTTCGCACACGAACCTGGGAATATCTAAAATGATTCCAAGCAATGCGTCCGGTTCTCCAGTTTCTGACCTGGAGTTACGTTCATCCGGTGCTGTAGTCGGGCCGACTGCTCTTGACTTCACATGTTGTGTCTTTACCTCTTGTGGCGAGTGAAGAGACTCCGGTGCAGCCAAGGCGCGAGACTGCCATATAGCGATTCGTGACAGCACGCAGTACATACGATACCGAAAGTTCGTTTCCGAATACGAATCAAAAGCTTACTGTGGTAGGTGTTCACAATGATCAATGTTGTCTCTCACACCCATGTGTCTTCGAGGAGACGTTGGAGATCGCTGGCTTGGCGAAGTCACTGGAATTGATTAGCACTTGGGTGGAAAAGCTTGGTTGAACATATATCCATACCCTCACCACCCTGTTTGCATGTGCTTGCAAGCTCATGGGTAAGTCTTTGCTGAATTATTGATTATCACTTGAATTTTGGTGCAAACATTCCATTCCTTCGCATGTGAACCCTGATCAAGAGGAGTCACTGGATACATGTTCAACGATGCACATTACCTCAGCATTGACGACCCTACTAGCAGCTTTTCTCTTCGCAACTGCTGATTCAAACAGCATAAACCTCTACACGGGATCCAATGACGGAATTCTAACCTCGCTCAGGTTATCCGAGTCCGGCGAAGAGTACGCCCTTGAACAAATTAGTGTGACCGGCTCTTGCGGTGCTCAACCGGTCTGGCTAGACTTGGACAAGCCCAACAACGTGCTATACTGCCTCAACAGGCCGGGTTCTATTACCACGTATGAAGTTTCCGAGAATGGCGAGCTCGGTGCCCCGTTGGACACCAGCAACACGACTATTGGCCCCGTCAGCAGTGCCTTCTATAATAGGGGCGAGAAGCGTGGTTTGGCTGCTGCTCATTAGTCAGTATAGCGTGTCATACTGTTTGACCCGTCCTCACGTATTTCCAATGCTGTCCGTTAGCCTTTCATTAACATGTCATTGTGCAGTGCTGGCGGCGCCGTGACTGCTTGGAATGCACCACCGGGAGGTGACATCGAGCTCATACAAACACTTTTGTACCCGCCGCCTGATCCACCGGGTCCTGATCCAGCACAGAACGTGTCCCATTGCCACGATGTGATCGTGGACTTCACAGGCTCTTATCTCGTGGTACCTGACTTGGGACATGACCTTCTTCGCGTCTACAGCTTTGACGCGGATACTAATTACCTCACGGAAATTTCTACCGTACCAACAGCTCGTGGAGCAGGTCCCCGCCATGGCCTGTTCTGGTCGCCCGATCCAAACTGGCTCGAGAATCGCTCGGCTCCCCTCTACTTCTACGCACTGGCGGAACTCGACGGAACTATCACCTCGTGGAGGGTGACATACCCTGAAGAAGGCGGTCTTGCCTTCGAGGAGATTGAGGTCATGAACTCTTACCCCGGGCCCACGAACACAAATGTGGTCTCCGCCGAAATCGAGCTTTCTGTAAGGCGCACCGACAAGTGAGGACCGGTACATACAAGTGCTGATCATACCCATCGACCACAGCCTGACAACAAGTTCATCTACACCTCAACTCGCAACGACTCCTACTACGAGATCCCAGCGCTGAGCCCGGGCAGCCCGGGCACCGAGGCCTCAGACTCGCTGACCGTCTTTGCGCCGCGTGAGAACGGCACGCTGGAGGTCTTGCAGTACCACCCGGCAGGTGGCTTATGGCCTCGACACATCAAGCTCAACAAGGCTGGGGATCTTCTTGCTGCGAGCTTGCAGAACTCACACCGTGTGGCCATAATCAAGAGGGATGTGGAGACCGGGTTGCTCGGCGACTTTGTCGCCCATGTTGATGCCATTGGTGAAGCGGTCGTTACCCTGTGGGATGAATAGACTGAGTGTAGGACAGAATCACTCTTGAGCAAGACGGAACAATAATGGCAATACCAACTGAATACATATCTGAGGAATTCGACATGGTTATATTGTATCTTTCCTCAGGGTATCCAAAATGGACTCGAGTAATTGAACGCGGGGGCACAGTGGACGCGGATGGCTTGGAAAGTACTGGTTGATGTCTATATTGCAGGCGGTAGGAGCTCAGCAGACTGGGTTCTAGCTGCCAGCCGATTAGATAGCGTGGCTGGAAGGCAAGCAGACCAGTCCAGAATGGCTTCCAATTGGAGAGGATATCTCACACCCTACATGTATAGTGGAATCATGCGACAACATCAGCTCTTGGCGGCGCCAGCTTTGATGTGCAGCACGTCTCCATCCTGGACCACATAATCCTTGCCTTTCGTGGCAATCTTACCACTCGCCTTCAAGTCTGCTTCCGATCCCAGCTCCTTCAGAGCTGTGAAAGGGTATACAAGAGCTTGAATGAAGGTCTTCTCAAAGTCTGTGTGGATCACACCGGCGGCCTGAGGTGCCTTGGTTCCGTTTCGGATGGTCCATTGCCGCACTTCGTCCGAGCCGACTGTGAAGAATGAGCCAAGGTCCAGGACCTTGCGCATCGCAATGATGATCTTGGGCAGTGCAGAGTCGGCGCCGACGTTCTTGCACTCCTCGAGAGCAGCCGCCTCAGTCTCGAATTGAGTCAAGCGCTCCTCGAAGGACACGGAAACCGGGATGATAGGGTCACCTGCAGCATGCTCCTTGCACCACTCGGCGACCTTGGGCAGGTGCTTGTTCTTTTTCCGGATGTAATCCTTCTCAGAAAGATTGACCAGATAGACGACGGGCTTGGCGCTGAGCAGGAAGAGAGGGTTGATGACCTCAATCTAATCATGTCGTTAGTTTTCTTCATCAGAAGTAAATGACAGAATAGAATAAATGTGAATGTGGTGTATCAGACGTATTTTTATCTCAGTATGCGCTCTAGCGTTAATTGGTGAGGCATTCAACGAGCTGGGATTAGTTCAGGCGCTATGGCCCTTTGTCATCATGTAGATGTGCTGGACGGAGCCGGCTGCATCGAGGAGAGGGAAGGTGAAGCGAGAATATAGGAGACTGATTCTTACCTCCTTGGGGCCCCAGTTGCCCTTGCGCACGTCCTTGCCGTCCTGCAACCAGGCCAGGATCTTCTCTATCGTCTCTTGCTCCTCCCTGGCCTTCTTCTGCTCAAGACTCTGGCCGCCTTGGCGGGTCTTCTTCTTCTGCATCTCGAGGGCCTTCTCGACAAACTCAATGTCCTTGAGCCTGAGCTCCTCGGCAATGATGTCGAGGTCACGGGTGGGGTTGACATCTCCCTCGACGTGGATGATCTCAGCATCGTCAAAACAACGGACGACCTGGAAGATGGCATCGACAGCACGAATGTGGGACAGGAAGGCGTTGCCCAGGCCGGCACCGGTGGACGCGCCACGGGTCAGACCTGCGATATCGTAGACGGTCAAGTTGGCCGGGACCCTCGACTTGGGCGTGAACTTGTCGCACAGCCAGTCATATCGGTCATCGGGGACGATGACGCGGGCCTCTTCAGGCTCGATGGTGGCATAGGGGAAGTTGGCTGGGTTGCCCAGGTGGCACTTGGTGATGGCCTGGAAGAGGGTGGATTTGCCGACGTTTGCAAGGCCGACCTGATAGACAGTCAGAGGCGGCCTGAGGTTGCAGGAGGTCGGGTTGGGGGCGGGGCGGCGGGAGGAGGGCTCACGATTCCACTCTTCAGGTTGTTGCCAGGACGGCCGAGAAGGATCTTCTTCTCCTCGACGGCTTTCTTGGGAGGCATTTTCCTCTTCTTTGCGTAGTGACGAGTGGAAGTGTAGATGAATGTGCAGCTTAGCACCGGGTGTGGTTGAAAGGCAGAGCTAGCTGCGGGCAAGGAAAACTTTCGAGGGATAGAAGAGAAAAGGTGCGGGGGTCGCAGGAGAGACGTGGTCGCGACTTGGACGGGCTGTTTTCCAGCCCCAGCACGGCGACTTTGGCGCCCAAAGACTCAGCCTCAAGAGAACGAAGTGTGGTACTCGAGGGAATATTGACCTCAATTCCCGAGTTCTTTCACTTGTTTTCTCGTGTCAATGGAGGGATTGTGTGGTTTGGGAGAGGGTGGAAGATTGCTCTCTCCTGCCCGACAGCTCAAAATTTTGCAGAGCCTTGCTCGCCCTGCTTCCAAGTTCTTATTCTATTCCCTCGGCGGGGCAACGCTGCGAAGCTCTGGTGACCTCAGCTGTCTCCAAAA
>JACBFG010000017.1:1774513-1792754 GCA_013435955.1 Diaporthe sp. HANT25 | reverse complement strand
CCTACCTGGGCACCTGGCTCGTGCCTGGGTGGATTGCGTGGTGCTGTGCAATTACGTAGATACGGTGGGTGCAGCAGTCGTATACGCTGATACGGTGCATTGTGCCGTCGAATACGCAGGCAGATAACAGGCAAGGGCAAGCTGCAGCCCCGCTAATGATTTGCCTTGAACCGAGCTCTCTCTCTCTGGGGAACCTTGAAATTCGACATGGGGCCGGTCCTGGGGCTCTTCTAAATGCGGACAGGCCGACTCATTTGGCGTCGCAGGCGCAAGACCAGGCGAGGGGAGGATCCCCCAGCCTCGGACGTAATGTGCTGGACTCCCACCCAAGCTATGCTATGCAGGTGCAGGAAGGTATGTCATGGCCCGGGAAGCACGCCAACATCTAACCCGTCAGCAGCAGCGACCCAAATCTCGCATCCCAATCGGCCGGTCTCCTTACTCGGTCGCCTTTTCTCCAGCCCTCATCATCAATTGAGAGCCACCACCACGACCACCTCCACTGGGCTCCCAGAGCGGTCGCGTTGTTTCGAAGGACGAACCATTACTCCGGTCCCCTGTTTCAGCCGCGAGACAGCTCTCGACTGTCTCACCTACCTATACACACTCACCTTCGTTTATTTCTCACAGCGCATGGGCAGCCTGACCTTGACGCAACCGTCACTCTTGCCGATCGTGGCCCTTAACCGCCCGCTAGGAACCACATAGGACCCCCACCTGCCTCCCCCGTCGCATCCGCCTCTCCCGTCGCCATCGACATCGTTACAATACACATACACAGAGAGAAGTCAAGATGGCTCCACGAAAGTCCTCCACGAAATCAGTCAGGTCGCATCGGTCGACGTTATCGCTGCAAAAGACCGAGATCGTCATCCATGTCTACGACCTCTTGCCGGTACGCACGATTCCCTCAACACATCTCCCCTTCCCTCTTTCGTCGTTTTTGGATTGCAAGTCTAACATCAACCAGCCGGGCAGGTTTTCCTCATTTCTCTGGGCAATCGGAACGTCACTCTTGCACAGCGGGGTCGTTATCAACGGCAGGGAATACGCATACGGCGGGCACGATAAGAGGGGCGTCACCGGTGTGTATTGGACGAAGCCCAAGACCTTGCCACCAGGCGGCACTTTCAAGCACGAGATCCTCCAAGGCTTCACATTGTCGCCACAGAACGAAATCGATGCAATCATACATGAGGTTTCACAAGAGTTCCAGGGCACGTCGTACAATCTCCTCACCAAGAACTGCAACCACTTCACGGCACACCTATGCCAGAGGTTAACAGGAAGGCCTGGTCCCGGATGGCTGAACAGAGCCGCGAGCATCGGAGTTGCACTTCCGTGCATAGTACCAAGGGACTGGATCGAGCCCCCGGAATACGACACTGCCGACGGCGAACTGCTCGACGATAATTCGGATGAGAGGTCTAGGATGCTGCGGACGTCCAGCGAGCGACCGAGGCTTGTCGATCTTCGAGGTAAGGACAACGATGCCGCAGCCTTGAATCTTGATGAAGGAAGTTCTGAGGATGAGAATCGCGACGAAGAGAGGAGGAGGCGTCAGCAACATCAGCAGCAGTTGCATCAACAGCAGCAGCAGCAGCGGTAAGGATGGTGACTGCGTAAGTTACGGGAGGTATCTCTTGGCGGTTATTATGGCGTTGGGTAGTGGAGGTCCATCATGGAGAAGTCGACCCAGTCTTGCTTCCTACCCACCATTCAAGCTTGACTACCAGCAATCGGCCCGCGGAAAGCTATTGCCCAGGTACCCATGGTCCTAGATGGATCTCTACTGGATGGCCGCCTCTTTCAACGTCATGGCTCGCACCCCGCCGCTATACAATGCTGGACTATCAGGAAGAGGTCTGAGCGTGCACACCATCACCAGAGAAGATACCATTCCGACCACTGGACAGCCAAGCCTTTGCGCAATCGGCAGCCCGTAGTCCTCTACAAGGTCTACGGAGACCTTCGCATTCAACCACCAAACGCTTGTTCAGCAACCTTGATCGCAGTGCGTTGGATTTTTTTTTCTTTTGTATCATTCACAGCACGGAACGGAAGATGGTCATTATACCGGAGTTTACAGGTATGGGTCGGTCCCCGGTCATTCGAGGTTTGTCGGAGTTCTGGAGTACAGCAAAGGCCATTTGTCTTGACATCGACCGAGCCTGATGATTTTGGGAGGGACTCGCTTTTCGTGCATAACTTTGTCTTTAGTCATTTGGGAGACCCAGGGCCATTTTCACGGCAATCATTACCAATTCAGCGAAATTCTGATCTCATGCTCACCTTGTCTCTATCTGTGATGCAGTCGCGATGCAGTGGAATACCTGGACGTATGAACCTGACCGGGTTTACCTAGGAAGGCTGATAGGAATACAGCCGATTCCTCCAATCCTGCCTTCTACGTGATAGTGCTGTTGGCTTTAGTGCTTCGGGTCTTCGATCCCCAACGCCACACCATGTAGGACAAATATACCTCGAGGCATGCCCTCGGAGGTCCCCACAGCCCTCCCAATGGCCGCGGGTAACAAGCGAACGACATATCCATGCAGTAGTTGGTCTCCTCAAATGTGCCTACGGGCAAGAGGATTCCTTCTATGCCTTGGTTTGTATGTTGTGAGTGCCGTACATGGCCAAGTACAATATGAATACTGCTGCTGCCATGATATATGCCAGTCAAGGAATGGGACCGACCATAACCGAGCCCAGGTGAGCGGTTCACAAGGCCGTTGGGTACGTGTCGACCATAACACAGCGGAAGAGTGATAGTCACACGGTGTGCTCAACCTGGATGAACATCTAGATCATGTTGTGCTACCACAGCTGCTCCATTGAACTGAATGAACGGTTGGGTCCTGGGATCACAAACGGGCTGTTGCACCAAGTGACACAGGCTTTGGGTCAACGCAGTCTTGACCGCAGAGGTGAGTGCATCTTGCCCTCTCGTGGAAGCTACTCAGATCACCGAGCACCAGGGGTTCGGTTGACCTCAAACCGGGACCACCCTTGGACGATGTAGTGCAGATGGAGGCCCTCGGGCTGAGATTCAACAGACCGACGTTACGGGACCTAGGCCAGATACGACCGCATGCTGATGACCAGCAAAGTGTCTTGACGAGATTGAGTTTGGTCTTGAAGTGATCCTTTGTGCTGAGCGCTGAGCAGATGATACTCTACAATAGATTGAACTTGACAAAACGATAACATGTGACAGGGGCCATGTCCATCCCGCGGTCCGGGGGAAGCATTCCCAGGGTGGGTCCCGCGATCTGCAGCGCCTGTACCAGTGTCCACTTTACTGTATCTGGTAGCAGCTAGCAGCAGCGGCTGAGCCAAGATTGTGGGCCGCTGAAGTCACTGGCCCCCCCAGAACTGCAGGTGTCCATGTCTCTGGCATCATTCCGAGCTCCAGAGGCCAAAAGTGCTCTCCCCTGAGCCCAACCCTCTAGCTCCAAGACATCGACTACCTCTCATCTTCTTGCCCCCCTCGGCTGAATATCCACCAGTACAGCTCCAAATCTTCGACCAATTCGTCAACAGCAGAGCAGATCTCACCCAGGGCTGCATTCGGCTCTCGCGACCAGAGTGCGACCCCCCAACATACCGGATTCGGATCCGGAAGCGAGATCCAACGTCGACGATCTGTCGTCACAACTCACCTCATCCTCATCGACACATCCTGGCATCCCAAACGACGACAACCTCCTCCGTTCCTACGCGCCACGCACGAGCTTGCAGGCACTTCAATGCCAAAGAAGAGCAACTGCAGGGGAGTTGCGGGAGCACAGTTGAATGAATGCAACCCCTAAATCCATTCCTCGCCGCCTTCTTCAAGAGCCCCCTCCCTTCTCAGTGCCTTCCCGCCCAGGGCCACATCCTCCTAGTCCCCTCAACCGATGTCCTGCTCACCTCCCGCGAGGCCGAAGCGGCCCCCGGCTCCAGCCTCGCCGACTCCGTCTCCACCGAAGAGTTCCTCTCCAGCCATGTCCTGCGCATACCCGACCCGGCCAAGCCAACCGGCGCTGCCGCCGGCGGGGGGAAGGAGTCGACGCCCAACCTGCGCGAGATGAGGGGGAAGGCGAAACAATATAACACAATAAACGGGAGGAACGTCGTCATCAAGGACAACGTTATCTACACCAACAAAGGTGCGTTCATGCCACTGGGTCCTCGCTGGGGGATAGCGCCGCGCACCATATACTGACAGGTCTCTTTCTCCACAGGGTTCAAGGTCCTGGCTTCTGCCAACCTCCTCGGCGACTCAATATTCTACTCTGACACGCTGGAACCTAGGGGTTGGCTGATATACCATATATCGCGGCCCCTGGTGGGATCGTGGGAGGAGATCAAGATCATACCGGCTGTGCTCGTCGAGGGAACAAGAAAAGCCATGGCTTTACAACAGAACGGCGCGTCGCCCGACACCGAATCGAGCGACTCCGCAATGGTCCCCAAAAAGAAGGAGATCAAGAGCTTTCACGACCTGCTGAACCATTTCCCCGTGATTGCGCGGCAAATGCAGGCCGGGCTTGAACGACTTTTCCAGGAATTCACAGCCGTCATAGAAAGGCCACTACCACCACCTCCGTCTGCGTCACATATCCCGGACCCTTTTCCGGACGGGCCGATAGCTGCGGCAACTAGGAAGGCCAGATCAAACAGCCTGTCACAACTCCAGGCCTCCCCAAACGGAAATGGCGGCAAGAGAGTCATGGAGCCGTTCTATGCAGAGGATGATGAAGAGGTCCTGAGAGTCTCGCTCGAGACCGCCGTCACCAACGCGATCGACTTGTTCCAAAATGTCGACAAGCAACAGCTATCATTGCTGGGAGCCACGACTGAGCTGACAGGGCCGGTGGTAGAACGCTTGATAGAGCGCTACGTCACGGAGAATGTGCATAACATGCTGTTTCCCAGGCTAGCGGCTTTGAAGAGACCGGAGGACCTGGAGCTCGAGGCCAAGATTCGCCAAATGGACTTCGTGGACGTTTCGCAACTGGGCATCGTGATCGAAGGTGGCCACCGGGGCAAGCAGGCACTCATCTCCAGGCTAGCGCGAGCGATCGATGAGTTCAAAAAGATTACGAATGCCGGCAGCCCGCCGGAGATGATGGACATTCTATTGTCCACAATGAAATCCGTAACCCAGCTGGGCGACACGCCTCCAGTGCCTGGCAACCAGTCGATAAGCTCTTCCTCAGAGAAAGGAATCCTCAACATGAACGCCGACACCCTTGTATCACTGCTGCTCTTCATATTGATCAGAGCACAAGTCAAGCACCTGCAAGCACGTTTCTTGTATATGCGCCACTTCATCTTTGTCGACGATGTAGACAGCGGTGAGATGGGATATGCTCTGAGCACATTCGAGGCCGTGTTGCTGTATCTTGATCGCGACTCTGCCGGACTCCGAAGAGCGAGCCGGCGGAACAAGTCGTTGTGGGATGCTACCGCTCAAGGAGACTTGGAAACCTTGCAAAAGATCATGGAACCGAGCGGGGACGCGGTCGCGGATGCTCTCGATGAGGAAGAGGCTGCGGCGGCGTCCTCGAGGCGATCAAGCCGGCGCACTTCAACAAGCAGCAACTGGAGTTTCGCAAATGGCTCCTCCAGGCCTTCCTCAGCGGCGCTGAGTACTTCTGAGCGCTTCTCGCTAGGGTCTGACCTGAGCCACGTCTTTCCATTCAATAAGCAAGAAGACGTTGAGAGCGCTGCGGATGAAATTTTCCCTGTGAGGAAGATAAAGAGGGTAACCATGGACATGCGAAGCCTGTCGAGCTCTTCTGAGATTTCTTTCCACTCTCGAAGCGCGAGTATTGGCACCATCGGTAGCGGGATTGAAGGCGATACGTCTATCGAGCGCCTGTCCCAAACACAGGACTCGTTTGGCGAATCAGTCCTGATGATGGCAGTACAAAATGAGCGTCCAGAGACACTGAAGTATTTGCTGGACCTCAAATCTTACTATACGCCATCCATTGTCCTATCGGACAGCAATAACGAGGGGACCACTCTACTCAGCGCTGCCGTACAGCTGGGTCATGAAGCGCTCACCACCATTCTTTTGAAGTTCATGGCTGACGAGCCGACAATCACGGAGGAGCACATGAGGGCGTACTTCGCCAAGCAAGACGTATGGGGCCGCAGTGTGGCTCACTACCTGTTCCATGCACCGTACCTTATCGTCGACTACGGGAGGATGATGCCGTGGACTCAGAAGGACAAGAATGGCCAGACACCTCTCTTCGCAATATGCCGGTCATACGACCATGCACTATATCACACCATGGTACAGCAGGCTCTGGAGATCGCCAAAGACTGTCAGGGTGATGGACAGCCTCTTCACCTCGATGATCACATTGATGGGAAAGGTAACACGCTGCTGCACATTGTTAATGACGCTCAACTTTGTTTACGGATACTGCAAAAATGCGACGCCGATGTCAACGCTATCAACGACAGAAAATTCACGCCACTCATGGTCGCAAGCAAGTATGGCCGTTTCGATGTGGTGCGCGCGTTCTTCGGCGATGCGCGAGTGGACATCACGGCCAAAGAATTGCGCGGCCTGACGGCTGTGGATTTGGCCAAGGACGACGATGTCCGCAATAAGATAGACGACCTCGTCCTGTTTGCTGCGCCCCCAGGGACCGACTCGCGGACGACTGCTGTCGTTAGGTCATATTTTGTGGAGGATGCCAGTGTGCGATTTGTCCTGAAGTCAGGCGCGCCGGTAGACAAGCATAGCTATGCAGTCACCACGTGCAGACGATCTCTCACGGACTTCGAGCACCTGGCGAAGCTTCTGGCCATGGAGAACCCGGCATCGTGGATACCGTCCTTCGCCTCGCTGCGGTCTCCGTTTCAGATCCCGGTCAAACCCAGCCGGGCGGTTCTCAAGGACTTGCAGGTCCGCATGGATTGGTTCCTCCGCATCCTCCTGGCCCACCCGACGTTCGCGACCCACGAGATGCTGTGGGAATTCTTCCTGGTTCCGGACCTCCAACCAGACATGATGGAGCAGCGGAGTAAGCTGAAGGCCGAGACACGCGCGGAAAAGGTCCGCGACGAATTTGAGCCGCTCGAAGATGTTCGTGAGGTCGAGCAGTTTGTGGATCACGCCCGCGAGAACGTCCGCGGCGTAAATCACTCTACGAAGAGTGTTGCGCGGCGGACGAACATCGTGGGCAATTCTGCTTTCGGTATGTCTAGCGAACACGCACAATATCTTGCAGGTGATGGTTATCTAACGTTATATCGCAGACCTCTACGACTCCTCGGTCCTCCTCCACCGAGCTATATCAACATTACCTTTCCTCCCGAAGACACATCTCACAGCATTTGAGACCTACGTTCGCGCGCTGGCCCCAACAACAGTCAACCCTTACTCGACTCTTCATTCAACCCTACTAGCGCTACAATCCACCATTGATGCTATCCTCTCAGCTCTCGCCCGCCCGCCGCGGCTCATCAACCAGATCAACGTGTCACGTCGCACCGTTGAGCGGAACTACTCATCTCTTAGTCGCTCCACTCGCTGGCCCCTGGGTCTCCTTGACGACACGCGCCAGCGACTTAACGAGGAGCGTGAGGAGCGCATGCGCGCCGGCCAGGCGGAGGTCAACAACTTGTCGCGTGAGCTGAGATACACGCAGCAGACGGTGGCGATGGAGCTTGCTGGCTGGCAGGACTTGCATGAGAGGATGGGGCGGAGGGCTATCAGGGAGCTTGCCAGGGGCATGGTTGTGGTGGAGAAGATGAGGTTGGAGGGCATGAAGAGGGCACTGCGGAAGCTGAGCGAGGTCAAGGTTGATGCCGGCACACTATCGGACGATCTAGACATCCATGTCGAAAGTGGTGTCGGCAACGATGCTGGTGGGGGCTACGCGGGCCTCAACGCGCCCATTGCACTGGCCGGACTTGAGATCCAGGCAGACCGCAAGGCTAACGATGATCCGAGTACCCCGACGACATCGCCAGGAACCGAACGAACGGTCCAGGCCTCACAAGCGGATACTACTGGCTCAAGGATCGATGCTCCACTGCCACCATTACCGCCAGGGGAAGCACCGAGCCCTACGGAGGTCCGAGGAGAGAGCGGCACGGGCGCCACGGCAGCAGAACAAGGCGGCGGCGCAAGCACATGATAATAGCAGGCAAGCCGACTTTCTGTCGCGGGATAGTTGCCCGAAAAGAATAGAAGGATCTACAGGACTTACGAGGCGCAAACTATATGGAAACAGGCCTCCCTTCTCCCCCAGCCTTACCCCTCTCTGCATAGAGTGGCGAGAAAAAGAGACAAGGCCAGAACATACATGGGGGATGAAGGGGATGCTGGTAACGAGGCACTGTTATTGGATAGCATGGTGCTCGAGGCAAGGAAGCGAGCGAGCGCATGGGTGGTACATGTCTTCTCTACTACTATTTTACGCTTTCGACTATACTCTTTTATTTTTGACAATGGATAGATACCCTTTCGTCGACCTTGCTTTGCGTACTACAAGTCTCCATTGGATACGGATGTGGATGCGTGTGTGTTGTCCCCCTCTCTTGGCAAGGACCTCGGTCGGGAGTTCCATCTATGTCCACATGATGGGATGAAAGGGCAGAATTGCCTTGTGGTTGGTGTAGGCTTGAACTGTGACACTAGATGGTATGTGATGGGGCATGGGGATGGGATGGGACGATGGCATGCCCAACATTGGACGGGATGGGGATGAGATAGACGGATTAGGCAGACAGGGCGATTCGTGGCAGCGTCCTTCGCGGCTTCTCGCCTCCGTCCACATGTCCATTGTGTTGCTATTGGTCGCCTCTATCTACAGTATAGTCCGTCCTGGGGGGCATTGAACGAACCGACGAGACCCTCAGGGTCCTCGCTTCTGGGCCTTTCTGTCCCACTCCGATATTTCCCGCACCAGGCTCCCCCTCCCAAATCGCCACGAGACCCATGAGGTGATCGTAGATCTCTGGGCCCTGTGCGGGTTTTCGCTTCCCAAGATGGGGAGGGGAGAGAGGATCGTATCGTGTTGGCCGGTGGACGGAACAAACACGTCACCCCAAGATAGACTAGCCCTCTTTTCAGAGTTTTTCTTTACACTACTTGTCTGGAGGTTGGGCTTGCACTAAGTGGAGGGAACTACTCTCTGGGTCTGGGTGGATTTGGGTGGATGAGAGTGAGAGGATCGCAAACAGGTCTGACTTGGAGCCGAACTCAAAAGCGAGCGAGGTTTGGGCAGGCAGGATGGATGGGGATGGGGACAGTCGGGGACGCGGGCGATCCTGGCGACGGGGCGCCTGACGGACGTTTGTCTGGCGAGCGAGGTTGATGATGAATGGGTGTCGCGTGCAGATCTGTGGTCCAATGCTGTGCTGGCAAGCGGCGAGGCTGTGCTCCTTCGCAGGCCAGGCAGGCTGACTAGCCACCTAGCCTGCTAGCCTGCCCTCTGCCTGAATGACTACCTTTTGGACTAGTATGCTACATGGTATGTATCTAGCTTTTGTCTTACTTGATGCCTCGGACTACCTTGGTAGCTGTGGGTAGCAAGTGGCGACGCTACATGGCGCTATAGTCTTCATGCGAGAAGCTTGGGACTTCCCAAGATCCTTCCGACTGGGGCATGCGGATTTGCGAAGTAGAGATTGAGAATGAGAAAGACAAGAATCGAAAGAGATGGCACCATTCCTGACTAGGAGCGAAACTAAGAGAGTCCCAATGGCTCGGGACCTGGGGGGCTTCAGGTGAGACTAGGGCACGACGAAGCATTGGACAGGAAGCTCTGAGTCTTTGGTTGAGTTCAGGTACGGGTTTTCGCGTGGGGGAGTGATCCCGGGGAACGAGAGCAACAATGGTGGGCAGGCAACCGGCAAGGAGTCGTCACTCGACTGTCATCACATCCAGCTTCGATCTCCGTGATGGCCGTGTCACTTCTTGGCCCCCTTGTCTTTCTGGCTTTGCTCGGCCGTCCCTTGATGCTCCGCGGATTCCCAGGCTGGGTGGAAGTCCAGATCTGGGAGCGGTGGACTCTTCGCGACGTCGCAACCGATCCCTTTTCCCCCTCATCATTCTGTAGAATGCCGAAAAGAGGCAGTGCTTCCTTGCACGATGCCTGCATCCTCTCATTCTCCCCTTTTACGGACAGCACGGCATGAAAATTCTAGAATTTTCCAGGGTTCTTCGAATCCACTTTTGAGCGAGGGTGAGGGGTAGAAGATAGTGTAGAGGGAGAGAGAGAGGGATTTCAGAAGTAGCGGTGATGGATACACACGAACTGCTCCTCATGCAATTGACCTGGTAACGGTCTCCACTATGGGTAGATAGGCGAGTTGTCAGATCCGAAAGGCCGAGGCGAGGGAAGCGAGGCAAGCGGGAGTGCAGATTCTGGCAGGCCAGGTTTTCTCTTCCCTCTTGCTACCTTGCTGCACTTGCACTACCTTCCTTGGGCAGCCTGGTGGTTTGCGGTGTAGGGGTCCATTTTGTGGGTCGTAGGTGCTCGCCCCGAGTGGCTGTCGTTGGGGCTCTTCGACGACAGGGGGCCCGAAAGGAGAAAGGTGACGGGAGAGCAGCGAGGGAGAAGCCAACAAGGCGAGCCCGACCAGTTGGACACACCCGCATTCTTCCTCGCCCACCCACACCCCACACGTAATGACCGTAAGGCCGTGTTCCCAGTTTTTGTTTCATGTTTCAGATTCTTCCGTCGTGGTGGCATGTTTCATGATTGCTCTGTGTCTGCGGCTGTGACTCACCTCGTAAGTTGTGGGGGTGGGTATGCAGGCTTGCCTGATACGTGCATGCGTGCCTCGCTGACGGCGGCGGTGAGTTGGCTGGCCTGTCTAGTCCGATGTCCTGACATCTGCACCCTGCCAGCCTGCCCAGCTCGACAGAACTTGCACACCCAGGTCGATCGCGGGTGGTCCGAAAGGGGAAATTTGACATTATGCGAAAATCTTGGAAAAGTGGACAGGCGCACCATCCGATACAACGAGCACACCGCATCATCAGCATCATCATATTCATGTTCATGTACTAGTGACTATGCTCGGTGCTCAAGGCCCCGGCCCCATGGCTTGACCGAAGGGGAGGCAATTAATTCCCTGGTCAGCAAGCCTGATAGATGCAATGCGAGATGGACGGACGGACTGGAAAATGTGGAGGCTGGGACCTGGGGAGACGGAGACGGAAGGGAGGGGAGAAGAGGGGGGGCGAAATTCGAAAGAGTCATCGTTGAAAGTAACACTGCATGCCGCATGAATGACGATGGAGCGGCACACGTCGTCAAAACCCACGGACTAGTCCACGGCGCCGGGTCGCCGATCGAAGGTTGCAACGCGCCGGGGACACGTCCAGGTCAGCGCGTGCTCGCTGGCCAATGGCGTCGGGGCATGGTTGGGGTAGCGAGCAATTCTCGCGCTGTGTGGCACCGTCAGATGTGAGAGTTTGTGTGCTGGACCTGCTGGTGTGGTTGCTGCGCCCCGTCGCCCCGTTCCGGTGTCACGGGTGATGATCGCTGAGATGATCCGGGAAGATCTTGCTTTGGTGGGTTCTATTGGGCTGATTGGGCGGGAGGCGGAGACCACCATCATGGGGCCACGCCATGGCTTGTGCGGAACCTCGTTCTTTTTGGTATGCCATGCTGTGCTATGGTGCTGACACCAGGAAGTCTTGTGACTGACACGGTACATAGATTGCTTGGTCGAAGATCAAACCACTTGTCTCGTCCCATGAGGACGAGCCGGTATCGCTACGCGCTTGCTGGTAAATCGAGCGAGGCTGTGCATAGGAAAACAATGAGGAGGAGGGTTTGAGTGAGGCTTGAGAGAGACACGGCTTCTCAGAGATCCGATTTGCTCTGTTGACAACTTGAGGGGAAGGGGGGTCCAAGGGCCATTCTGGCGGGCAGGAGCAAGCCAGGTGCACACAGTCTTGACGGGCAATTTCAGGAGCCGCCAGACAGCCCAATGAGACTGCACGACGGCTTCCACTCCCCATCAGCACAGCCGAGCCAGCTGACCACCGCGCGCTTCTTTCTCTTGCTGATTACATCAAGCGATCAAGCGATCATACGCGCGAGATTTGATCTCCCTCGCATTGTTATGCCATTTGCCGTGGGGTCGGTCATGTCGCTTAACCTCAGCTGGACGAGGGTCTCGTTAGACGCCGTTGACGAGCGAGGCGCAGTAAGACAGACAGACGATCTTGTCTCTAGCCGCCCGCTTGTGGCTTGCCATGTACCCAAGGTAGGTTACCTAAGCGTCTGTCCCTGCCGTCGCTTGCCGCAAGTGCAATCTCAGTAGCCGCCCGTGGTTCCTTCGCCCCTCCCTCCCCCTTCCTGCTCATCTGCTCATCAGCCTGCCGCACAGACACTTCTGTCTGTCCACCTGCACTAGGTACCTTGCACTGCATTTTGACATCAACATCGCACAAAGCAATCAATCTCGCGCTTAAAATAGCAAGCGCGTACTGCTTTTCTCGCTTAAGCCATTCATACCGCAGAGTCGCCCTTTCGCTTCAGTGCGGCAGTCGCCGTCCGGCGACAGTTCAAGCGACCGGGTCAATGTCGATGGAGAGGTCAACCGATTCCTCAAGGAGCCGAGGGTTACTAATGCTGAGTCTGATATGGAGACTCGATAGTGGACCGCAGGACTGTGAGCAGTGGGCACCTGTTGGCGCACTGCGGCCTGACCAGTTCGTTGAGGCCGAGCCTCAAACTGCCCCGGCCAGGGTTGTCTTAGTGCTCGCCAGGCCCGGAGCCAGCTTGGTCAGCCAGCTCAGGGGACAACTCCAGGTCCCTTGGCCGTATCGTGAGCCCCTCTCGAGCTTGGTGGACCTCTGCTCCCCGCATCGTGAGAGAATACGCTGCCGCCGGGTCACGAGTTTGCGAAATTGCCTCATCAATGCCCGACCCTGGAGTGACGTTGCCATGCTGCCTTTGTCCTGTAATGATACCTGAGGCACGATATGAGGGTCCTCCAGAAGTCGCTCAGTACATGGTACAAAGTACAAGGCACGCAGTCCCACTCACTCACCATCAGGAACCAACAGAGGGCCGGCAGGCCAGCAGGTCCAGCAGGGCCACCAGGAGAGGGGGCATCCAACATCAGTCAGCATGTGCCAGCTGGCCTGGTGAGGGGTTTGCCCGAGGGGCGATGATGATGATGTCTGGAGGCCAGCCGAGGTCAACTCTGGACGGAAGCTGTCCGCGTGCTAGCTGGGCTGCAGAGGTCACGTTCTCGACGTGTTCTCCGGAACTCCAGCCCCCATCGCGTCTTCTTTGTCCCGAAGGACCCAAGAACGCGTTCTTCCACGGTTGCCCAGGTGTTCGCCACCCCACGAACCCGCGTCTGCGGTCTCGTCTGTCCGCGGTGCGTCTGCATCCCGCATCCGCGCCCGCGTCCGCACCCGCACCAGGCGAACACCGAAAAAGCCACAAAATGACCAGCATCTAGGGGTCAGACGGCAGAAGGAAGAACTGTCGACGGACCCGACCCGGGCACGCCAACGCTACCTTGGCAGCTACCAGCCAGGGAAGAAAAGACACTACGACAGTAAGACTATGCAGTAGACATGCACGCCCGATGGCACCTTCGCGCAGCCCAGACCCTGTTGTTACGATGCCTCGACCTACCGATCAGCAGATGTTCCCTGGCGTTCCCAGCAACTCAGAAGCCCGAGGAGCTAGATTTGTTCCTGCGACAGACTGCCATGTGTCTATCTTGTGAGTCATAAACGCCAATGGCACCAATGCAGGGCTGGATACCCGCATGCAGTCCCACCGCCCACGAGCCACTCAGCTTCCAGGAATCCGCATCGACAGACCCGACCCCAGGACTTAGTTCCCATCCCATCTTCCCGCGCTCAACGTCGATTTATTCCTTCTGTGGAAGGGAGCTTGGACCAGCCGACAAGGACACCAGCTGCTGGTCTTGCAGTAGCACTATGCAGTACCTGCAGGGTTGTCCGACCTCATCTCGTCCCTTTTCCTTTTCGACGACGAGCCGGGGGGCCAGCTTTTCTCTTCCATCCACACCGCGTTCTCCCACCGTGGCTCCATCTTGGTCGTTTACCGCCTCTTCCAATGGGCTTCCAGGATCGCATTTTTCAAGCCCAGCCAGGCCTTCGCAGCCTGTACCCCGGCCACAAGGGCAGAGGACATTACTGGTGTCCCCGAGGTACTTCCGTCCCTCACCGTCCCAGTATGAGCTGCTCGTGTACCCTTCCGCGGCTTGGCGGGTCTCGTGGTCGCCGGCCGACAGACCACACCACATGGACCGCCAGAGTCGACGACTCTGTGACGAGGCTGGTCACCACTTCTGCCCTACCTCGACTGTGAGTGACATGCGCCGGGATTACGGGCTACCTCAGTGTTCGTGTTTCAGGATCACTCTGGGTCTAGTAATCACAGCAGCCGCGCTGCTATCTCAACACTGCCCAAGTGGGCATCTTGGGTAGCCGCAGATGCTGGGCCTCGTACCTTCGTACCTCCCAGTATACTTCCCAACGTCCCTTGTCGTTCCTCCCACCCCCCTGGTCATCGACTTTGCTCTGCCGGTCTGCTACTACGGTGCTTTGGCCATGGGCAAGTCCCGATGCGCTCCACTTTCGACTTATACACGCCTCGAGTCGGCTGATGGCGCGTCCGCGCCCATGTCCTGTCCAGGCCGGCTCACGGTTCCGGGCTTCTCAACATAGACCGCGAGACCTGACCTGCTTGAACCGCCTCTGGTCGACCGCTCATCCGGGCACTTCTCTAACGAAGATTTAAACATCTGGCACATCCCCCTTCAACGATGCCGCTTGTTTTGCATCATCTCCCCATCCTTTCTGTCGCATCTGCAACTAGTGTTCATTGAGGTCTTCCTCGGACTTCACTCACACCTATTATCATCCCTTCCAACATTACTTTCCCTTCCTTCAACATCTGTTAGAGAAACAGGCCCAGGCCGGCCGTTTGATACGTGACCTGCCTCTGAACATCGCTTCACAGCGATTGTGCGCCTCCTTCGCCTTCTCACACCCTTCTTCTCCCTTGCTCTCTTCCTGCGACTACTACATCGACACCTACGGAGCGGGCCTCCCTTGTCGCAGACACATTTTTCCCATCTTAAAATTATAATCCTTTGTTGTCGTGTGTCTCCACAGACACACTGACGCTTGTCTGCTCGACATCATGTCCACGTAAGTCACTCTGTTCCTTGGGCTTGGAGATCAGGTGGCCGCGGGCACTGTGTGATCTTCAAGCCAGCAACCTTCGTGGTCAACATCGCTGACAATGCCTCCCATACAGTCTGGCAGGGGATGTTCAATTCGACTTCACATTTCCGTGTAACCCAGCTACACCTCCCAGCTTCACCTTCGACACTTCACTGTTGGAGATCCCTTTCACCCACAACCAGGGCCACTCCGGCCACGGCCACGGCCACTCTCGATCAGTCTCGACCGTCTCCAATGGGTCTTCAGTCTACTCCTTCGAGTCGTCGCCCTCCGACTCGATTGTGAGCACCAGCACACGCAGGACCACGCCGTCGCGGTCTCCCATCCGCACACATGGCCCCATGCTGCTGCCCAAGATCCGCTCCCAGGATCAGAACATTGTGCCGAACGCAGTCCCCCAGCCTCAGGCAAGGCCTTCAAAGCGCGCAAGGACCTCACCGGCGCCAGCCCCAGTTGCCAACAGGAGCGCCTACCGCCCAACACACCACCGCAGCTACACGAACCCAGAGACCATCAGCTACAACCCTGCCCCGGTTGTGTCTGCTGCTTCGTTCCCGTCGACGCTTCCAGAGGAGTTCAGCTCCTCAAGCCTGCTGTGCTCCCCGGTTATGTTCACAGATGCTGAGTTCACCTCGGCAACAACAGCGACAACACTGGACAACCGCGCCCAGCGTGCATCGTCATGCAACCTTGACGAGGTCACGATAGAGAAGTATGGGTTCCCGACGTACCGCCACATGCCCTCCTACGTCGCGGCCGCCGGACAGGCGACCACGCACTCGGGCAGCCCCACGCCAACACCTCAGGCCACCCCAGCCATGCTGCCCGTTTCAACACCTGCGGACCTGACAAACCTCCCGGCCCCGTCGTCTTACTTCCAGCCTTACCAGCAGCAGCCTTACTCATCGCGCGGCTCTTCGCCCATGGCCCAGGCTGCCAGTCTTACACCTGAGCCTCAACACATTGAGCCCGTCCAGGTTCTGCAGCCATCAGCCATTGCGCCCGCCCCCACCACCACCCTCCTCAACTACCTGACCACTTCCAACCCCACGCCCAGCCTGGTTCACTCTATTGCATTCCCCCTGAGGGATCCCCACATCAAGCACTTCTGGTGGGACGTCAGGCAGATCCGCCAATGGACCTCCTTCAACACCTCCACCATCATGTCCCTCGCCGGCGGCGCGGCAAGCAGCCTCCTCACCTGCCCGGTGCCGGAGAGCTTCCTGCCCAGCCCAATGAGCTCGCAGCGCCACCCTGAGACGGAGACGGCGCTGCACTCGATCTACGCCAACTGGTACCTGCCCAAGCTCAACGCCGCGCTTGCCCTGTCCTCCAACCGCCCGGTCCAGCTCAGCGTGCCGTCCAAGTCTGGACCTCACGCCACCAAGGACACGGAGCAGATGTTCGTCGCGACCATGGCGGGCGACGCCAGCTCTGCCGCTGCCATCTTCGGCGGCAAGCCATCTGCCCGCGTCGTCGGTCTGGTCAAGTCTTTCGACCGGTTCAACACGGGCATGCGCGTCGAGGGCAACGTCAAGAAGGTCGAGTACCTCAAAGGCCTGGCCCACCTGCACCACGTCATGCGCGAGCACGGCTGCCGGTACGGCTTCATCCTGACCGAGATCGAGCTCGTTGTCGTCCGCAACGGCCTCGAGGGCACTCCCCACTTCGGCTTCGTCGAGGTGACGAGCTGCCAGCTCGGCACGGCCGCCACCGACACCATCGACCTGACCAAGGACGAGGAGGGCGGCGACAACAGCAGCAGCATCCCCATGACAGCCTGCCTCGCCCTCTGGGGCCTGTGTATGCTCGCCAGCGATGAGCCCCTCCCCGAGGGCCACGCCCCCGCGCGCGCCGAGATCGGTGCTCCCGCCGAGGGCACCCGCAGGAAGGCTCTCCCCCGCGACACGTGGATGCCGCAGCCCCAGCTGGCGGAGAAGAGAGAGGCCAAGCGCAGCCGCGGCTGGGTCTTCCCCGAGGACGCCGTCGGGCGCAAGGAGCTCGGCAAGAGGGGTGTCCGCTACGGCGGCGCCTGCTAAGCGGAGCCGGGGCTGGGCCCCAAGCTCAGCTTAGTTAGTGATGGAGAGAAAGAGATGGGAGATGATTCTACAACGAGGGACCGGGGGAAACAAGACCCGCCCTCTCTTCTTTGATGAGGAACCTGTATTTACGATTTGATGATGACTATAATGATGATGGCATATATGAAAATGGAGAATATGAACATACAACAACATACAAAAAGTTACCTGGGTCAGGATTTGGCTTGCGCGTTTTTGTTCTTTTGATTTCTTGGGCTCTGCTGGCTTCGGGGACTTTTGATCATTGGGATAGACGGGCCTTCTGACACATCCGGGACGGGGTGAGCTTGGACTCGCTGGACTGGTCCTTGCTTGGGAATATCGTACACGATGCTGATCTAGATTCTTTTAATGGTTTTTAGTTGGTTGGTTGTCTGTTTGGAAATGGACAACATGGACAAACGCCGCCCTCATTCGTTGTTGGCGGCGGGTATTCTAGTAATTCCAATTAATCCTTCCAGAACTTCGCTGTCACCTGATCATTCTCGAGTAACTTTGACTTGACCGTATCTGCCTTTCTTTCTTTACTCCTAGGTTTCGACAAAGAAGCTGTAGTTACCTGCTAGGTCGCTGCCCTCCTGGTCTTCTGGCTGGTGTCTTCATGTTGTCCTGTATTTATTCATGAGCATCCCTGACGACCGTGTCGACCAATATACGTAACTATACTCTTGTGGTAGGTGAGCCTTTGCTGATCATAAAAGGAGGTGTAGCACCCAGATGTCTGCGTCGTGGCCGATCAGCTTCACAGTTGATACCTGAACAAGGGGCTCCTGTCGCCGAGGCGCAGGAGCTCCATGTCGGTGTACTTCTCCCGCACTTGTTCCTCGTTGACAGCCGCCCGTCTCTTGTTCAGCCGCCGCCAGGAAAAGTACAGGATACTCGAGCCGATCATACCGGTGCCCCCGCAGGCAACAGCTAGTCCGTACCCGGTGTCTACACAGAA
>JACBFG010000017.1:1754140-1774474 GCA_013435955.1 Diaporthe sp. HANT25 | reverse complement strand
GGGTCTGGATGGGTCGGTCAGGACATACGGTACTTTGGGGCCTCCCTGTCGAGGAACATAAAGCTACCCGCTATGCCGCCGAAGTTCGCGACGGAGGTGAGCATCGAGGCGATCATCGCCCTCCGGCCGGCGGGGGCACTGTTGTTGGTGCCCCATGTGAGCAACATGGGGCAGGCCGAGAAGAGGCCCATGATGGCGACGCACATCATCACGTAGGCGGGCGCCACGTGCGAGCCGTGGAGGTCGCCGTCGAAGGACATGACGACGGCGAAGCCGAGGGCCATGGCGAAGAAGCTCGGTATAATAACTGAGGTTTTTCTCAGCGCGAGTCTCATGTCATCGGGGGGGGGGGCAAAGCAGTTCCCAGATTGGATTCGATGGTCACTTTACTTACAGGCAGCTCGCGCCCCGTAACGGTCGGAGAGGTGCGGAATCAGCACGCAGCCGATAGCGGCTAGAACGTAGGGCGGCACACTTAGTAATTGTGCCTTCGTGCTTTTGAAACCCATTGACTCCGTCAACGTAGGTAGGTTGAACTTCACTCCTGAGACTTTGTTAGCCACAGACTGACTGGTATCAGTCGAACGAAAAGATCGAAAGCTCACCGTAGAAACCGACAGCCTGGCATGCCAGACAGAGGCCCAGGAGACAATTCTTCCAATTCATCAAGACCATCTTCAACTGATACCACTGGAAGCCCGTTTCACCACCCTCAACATCACTCCCGTCGATATTGAGGCCGCCCTGCTTGAGCTTCCGCTGGACCTCCAGGAACCGCAGCTCCTCAGCGCTGAGCCACCGGGTCGAGCTAGACGGCAGGTCAATCAGAAAGAAGACCGTGATTATCCCGATGACAACCGTCATCAGGCCCTCAATAATGAATATCCATCTCCATCCCTCATAGCCGCCGACTCCATCCATCTGCGTGATAGCCGCGGCGAGGAGGCCGGAGAAGGCGCCGGAGATGGCACCGGTGCAGTAGAAGGAGCCGACGCGGACCGACAGCTCGCGCGGGAGGTAGTACGCCGAGGCGAGGTAGGTAGCGGCTGGGAAGAATCCGGCCCTGGGGATCTCGGCTTAGCGGATGAGGATATCCTGTCTGCCGGGGGAGCCCAAACCCCCCCCCCTCCCTCCTTCTCCCGGAGGAACCAAACTTACTCGAACACACCCAGCAGGAAACGACACAGGGCCAGCCCGGTGAAGCTCTGGACCACGCCGTGCATGGCCATGATGAAGCCGAACGCGATGGTACTTGCGCCGAGATACCATGAAGGCCGCTTGATCTGCTTGAGAATGACATTGCTTGGGGTGTCTGGGCCAAGGTGTCAGCCTTCTGTCGCGGAATGGACCAAAGGTGGGCAGGCACCTACTGAAGAGAATGTACGAGATGAAGAACACCGACAGCGCTGTGTTATACTCCACACCGGAGAGCTTCAGGTCTTTGGACAGGCCCTCAATCTTCGCGTTTCCTATATTCGCCCTGTCCAGACTTGACACCAGGTATAGGGTGGCCAAAAGAGGGAGCATTCGGATGTCAATCTTGAATCAGGAGGTCAGTCAGCGAATTACGTTTTCTCAGGCCGAGTGATGGGCATAATCTGGTACCCTGGGACAGCTCCACAGCATACCTTGTAGTTTAGTCTCGATCTCTTCTGGGGGCTGAATCCCTCGTAGAAGTCCAAATCATCTTGACTCATACCAAGCACCACAAGCCCATCGACTTCACGAACACTCGCCGCGAGCGTGGTTCTGCTGGGTACATCTTTAAGCATACCGTTGCTGATGCTGCTTTCATCGACCAGGACATCTGCTAATTTTTCTGCCATCGTGAACTTGCTGATATGATTTCGTCAGGTCAAGGAACATCATCGTCTCACTAGACCCAAGAGAGGGCATGCCAGGCATATAACGGAGCCAGAGGCGAGCGCCACATCTTTGCCAACCAAGCAGTCCAGACAAGACTTCAGGCCACGCATCTGAAAGCTTAGTCTCGCCTGCATTGCTTCCCAAGCATTGTGGGCAAAATCGGGAAGTTCGGCCTGAGTTCAATGTCCGCAGAGTTTGCAAAAGTTACTCGGTGATAACGGGAAGCATGTGCAAACCCAAAATGGACACACCATTGCAGAAACCTTGGAGGATGCCTCAATACCGTAACAACCCTCGCTCCAGATCTCGCATGACAACATTCCGTCGTTCCCTACCTCCCCGACCTCAACAGACGCCTGATGTTACGAGGCATCACTGAGAGGGTCAATATGCCGCCTGGCGGTGAACTACGGACATTTCTGGCCGACAGAGACCGAGCAAGCGAATGGCGCATCCTCAGCAGAAAGCTTACATGTCACATCAAGAGAGGTCAGCATGAGGATTCAAGAAAACAAAACACAACGCTGTGAGTTTGAAGATCGGATTTACGGGCGGCGCGGTCTGACGTGTAACAGGGAAAGGGTATCCCTGTTCCCGTGATATCGTCCGAGTTATGACAGCCAAAAGACGGCAGGCTAGGGACGGGTCGAACTGCCCGCGGACAACGGCCCGCGCCTTGGCGGAGAACAAGGCCTGTTTGAAACAGGAAAGGCCTGGCGGCTTCGACGCGGCAACTGGAACTCTCACGGGTATCTCGAAGTGGCTTGCCGTTCCGTGTGTGGTTATGTATTGTGAGGGGTGCTCTCCTCGCGAGCTGCTGGTGCTGGCCGCGTAGGCGTTTACAATGTCTAGCCGGTGTACAGTTAGACGTGTCCAATTGGCTCGCTCTCGGCCGGGAGGTTCCCAGGGAAGTCAAGTTGTATACATATGCCTGGCGGGCCAACTTACTGCTCTGAGACCAAATGCTGTTCCGGCGCTGTCAATTCGGGCCGACGATTTCAATTAAATGCCGTTTCTGTCAAAACACCACATATCTCCACACCCATATGCTGGCAAGGATAATCAGGGGCCGAAAGTATGCCTGGGTTATCTGTTATGCGACTGATACGGTCCTCGTGGTTGCCCAGTCCTGCATATTTGCACATGTACTTGCTGGCGTACTGGACGTCACCCACCTCTCTCTCAGGAGGCATGCGTTACTCCATCTAACTTGGAAGATTGAGTCCAGTTGAGGCTTCTCCTAATATGCATAATTTATGGGCAGTAACAAACATTGATGGAGAAGCCCGATAAGATTCATCAGAGTATCAGTTGTTCTAGCAGAAACTATGATAGAAGAAATAGGGTGAAGAACATCGTTTCTTCACTCTGTTATCTCTACCAATGGTCATAGTCCTGGTTGCCCGTACCGGCTTGAAGCACTGCTAGGCTGATTTGTGGACGCTGCATCCATGCACTAATGTACATCTACTTTATCGAGTCTGTTGTTTGATGTATTCATAAGCAATCTGATAAAGTACGTACTCCAAGTGCTGGGTTGAGAGAATTACGAATTGGCGAGACCTGACCTCGGGTCTCTTCGGATGTAAGCTTTCAGCGATAATACCAGACATGCGGAAACAAGATTTGACACTCCCGAAGCTGTGCATCAGAGTAAAGGTAAGATTCCATGGATTTCTTAGCGTCGTATGATCTCTGGTCGAAGAATTAATAAAGAAAGGCAGGTATAAGGCGTTCTAAACAATCACAGAACAACGTTGGGAAGGAAGCGCCAATTACACAATCTTTCAAGACTTGGCTGGAGGAGTCGAGAGCTGACATGAAGCTCAATGGCTATATGTATGATGCAAGTGGGATGAGTAGCCAAAGCCGATTCCGAATGCTGCCCATATTGCCGAACTGCTACTTGGATCTATTCTCGCAGATTAGATTAGATGCTTTCACCCTTTAATATCTTTCAGTGAACAATTTTCATCTGTTACTCGTGAAGGTTGCCCGAAGTCTCCCGCAGGGCATCTGGTGACATACTAGGGACGGCCAAATCATACAATAGCACAGCCTGTTACAAATTGAATGCAAGTGAGCTTCGTCGCTCACTATCGTTGATTTATTGTCTTGGGTTCTAACTTAGATGTCATGCTGCTCTATCTGTTGATTGACGGACGTCTCTCTTCCATGTAACTACAGCCTCTTGCGGCGGCATAAGTTAGTTAGCAGTCCGGGCATGAAATTTACGAGTGACAGGTTCTTACCGAGACCGAAATATTTATGCCTGATGTCTTCCTCCACACACCCTCACCACCATTCACTGCGGATAATTCTTGAACGTCTGCTCAATATTAGATGACTCCGATTGCAGTGATGACTCTGCATAGGCTCAAGTATGTTGTTCCATCGATCAAGAATATGGTAGGCTGGCGAGACATTTGGGAGCTCTGTCATTCTCTAGACCAGGAAACCTTGGGAGATAACCTAGGTACGCGGTACCATGTCAGAGCCACTCAAATCTTCTACTATGAGGTCGACCATTGATATTATAGAAATTCATCATTATGATTGGTCTGCAGCACAAGCCCATAAACTGGTAGACGCCACTTGATCTATCCCATGAGCAGGTCTTGCTTTTTCGTGGATGGTGTTGCCTATGATATCATAGCTGTTGAAAACAGCCATGGATCACTGCTCTTTGGAACAATCACAGCCGGCATTTGCAAGTAAGACGGTATGCACTTTAGCCAGTCGTACAGTGACACAAGTCTGGATGCCTCCAAGGTTTGAGAGATAGACAAGGAATGGCCCCGCCCACTCACGTTAGCGCCTCACCGTCCACTTGTACGCTCAGGATGAGATTCCCACGAGCCTCAAAGTGACTCACCTACCACAGCGCAAGTGTGCTTCGATAATCGTGGCCCATGGGTCACCTGCATCCAGAGCATATAAAGTGAGGCACTGGTTGAGTCTTGTCGCAATCCTCTACTTTCGAACGCCTCAATTCCCAACCCCGCATTCTACATACAACCATCGTGCCATTGCCTCATCATGCAATTCATCACAGTCGATGTCTTCACGGACACGCCCTTCCTCGGCAACCCCCTAGCGGTGGTCATTGTCGAGGACAAGGAGCGAGCCGCGCTGGGAAAGGACAAGCAGCAGCTTATCGCCAAGGAGTTCAACCTCTGTAAGCACCATTCTCCGCCGTTTACGGCTCCCCGTCTGGCATGTTTCGGAATATTCCAGAATGAATCGCTTCCGGACCCGTAGCAAGATGATTAACACGCACTAGCCGAGACCATCTTCCTCTACCTGCGGCCGGGCGAGACCCTGCAGCACCCGGACCGGTCTTCGAGCGTGCGCGAGGTCAGCATCTTCACCATCGAGAGCGAGCTCCCCTTCGCGGGCCACCCCACCATCGGCACGACGTACCTGCTCCTGCAGCACCTGGGCTGGGACTTTGTCGACACCATCGCGCCACCCTGCGGGCCCATCCGCGTGACCAAGTCGTCGTCGTCGTCCGACGGCAGGGTGACGGCGAGCATCCCGCACGACGTCCACCTGCACTCGCGCACGCTGCGGTCGCTCTACGAGCTGGGCGACAAGGGCGTCAGGGACCAGATCGCGCCCGCCCTCCACGACGACGACGCCATCCGCGCCGCGGAGCTCGACGCGCCCATCTTCAGCATCGTCAAGGGCATGACGTTCCTGCTCGTCGAGCTCCCCAGCCTCGAGCACCTCGCCCTCGTCGACGTCCGCAAGCGGCTGGACCTCGGTGAATACGTGAGCCTCTTGGATGCGGGACCGTGGGGTCATGGGTTCACGGCGAGATATTGTAAGTGACTTCTCGTTTTCTATGTGATTCTTGGCGTTGTAGATGGGTCCTCGCCATAGAGACGCATCTCGAGGCTACGGTGAACACTAGCACTAACAAGACATTCAACTAGACTACGTCCCGCAAGCCGTTGCTACCGATGAGCGCGGGATTAGGAATGAGACCATCCGTACCAGGATGGTTGAGCTTGACTTTGAGGACCCGGCCACCGGCTCTGCAGCGTCGTCGTTGACGAGCTATCTAAGTATGAAGGGGGATGCTGATGAGACTAGGTACCGCATCACCCAGGGCGTCGAGCTTGGGAGGGAGAGCGATATCGAGACCCACATTGTCTCAAAGGCAGGCCCAGACGGAGCAAGGGCGATAAAAGAGGTGAGGCTTGGTGGTACGGCAAAGGTTGTGATGAAAGGGGAAATATTCCTCTAAACTCTGCATTTGATCACCCATTTATTTGATGGTCTGTGTCCTTTGACAGGGTCTGCGATAAAGCCTCGAGATGGGATGAGCTGTTGATGTCAATCAATGGATAAGCCTGACGTGCTTAGAGTGCCTGTTGTCTTTTGGTGTTGCTTGGTGTTGGGTATACATCCGATCATACACATTTCTACAAGGCATGATTGCCGAGAGCCCTTTGAGCTTGCGGCCACTGTTTCCGAGTTGCAGCGCTGCTTTGACGGTGCCTGAACAAAGGCGCACATGGGGGGCAAGGATGCTCCAGATAGCTGATGGAACGGACGATTCAGGACAGTAGCATAAAACGTTGGATGGGTTGCAGCAACGCATGCAAGAGACGGCTCTCCCAGAACCCCGGGTCTGTGTTGACATGCTGCCCGAATGACATGACATTAGGTTGTGAATCACCAGACAACATGACTGCCTAACATGACTGGAAATTCATATTTCCTCGACAGTGTGACGTGTCTTGCAAGGTCATCATGAGACCGGGACGGTGCCGTGCGAAAGCATGGATAGAGGGAAGAGGGTAGCTTGAAACGCAATGCGATGCCGAGTATTGGGCATTTCCATCCCCAAAGATCAATCAGTATCTGTCTCCTGACTTGATTCATTCATGGCCCACACAATGAAAGTCCCTTGGCAGCCCGGCGGCCCTGGCATGGCAAAGGCAAGATTTCAATGAAATGGCTTTAAATTGAGCGCCGGGCTGTGCAGGAGTCAAGGTTGGCACGAGCCGAGCGATGAGAGGCAAAAATCTGGGGAAGCCAGTCATTGAAAGGGGAGCCGCAGGGGGGGTCGACTGTGGACCGTGGACCTCCGCTTCTTCCCCGCCGCTCGCTAATTGTAGCTTCCCCACACATGGGAAGATCAGAGCCGATGTTCTAGAAAAAATTCAGGCAGGAGCCTGGGGTCTGGACAAACCTTGGGACAACATTGGGCTGATAGCTCTCCCACCCCCCCGCGGCACCTCTACCAGGCTGACTGCCAGAGTATCCTCTCTGTGACCCCCTTACAGACGCGAATCCATCACAATCCTTTGTGATTCCGCTTTGATCGAAGCCTCGACCTCCCTCCGTACCCACCGCCCTGACCCAGTCGCTTCCCGGCAGTTGGACCCTGCTTATAAGACACATTCCACTTGAGCCTAGCTCATTACGTACACGGTTGTCCGAACAGCGCAACTCCTACTCAAAACAGTCGAGCTGGAACCCGAAGTTCCGTCGGACGCCATCGAGCAGCATACGTCGTCTCACCTACCACCACTGCATCACACAGTCCTCTCCTTCCTACCTCTCTTCGCCCAACTGGCCGACCTACGCGGACTCAAACACTCTCCCTTCGACCCCGACCGCCCTCGCATGCCGGCGTCATGGAGTCTATCCAGCTGGCCCAGATGCTAGCTGACATCTCCGACCTCAGCGCCGCCGACAAGAAAGCAGCAGCAACTCTTCTGAACGCGAACAAGGCCCTCAACCAGCAAGCCCAGCAGGCACAGACGCCAAACCAGAATGACGGTCTCAAGCCTCCTGCCCCCAACGCCGGCGCATCGCGATCCACTCCCTCTGTATCAAACAACCGTCTCGACAAGTTCGGGCGCCGCATCCTGACACCGCCCATGACGCGGACCAACTCCACCCAGGGTTCTATGCCAGGGACGCCGCGAAGCTCTGACGTAAGTCCACTCGCGCTTCTTGCGCTTGCACGGCTCAACAAGACATTATGCTAACGTGGAGCTGCGCGCAACAGCCCGAGGACGACGTCGACCGCGCGAGCACGCTGATGGCGCTGTACGACATCCGCAACAAGATCAAGCAGCAGGACAACACGAGCCTGATCAGGGCGCGCGAGAAGATCGACGCCATGATCGCGAAGCAAAAGGCCGCGGTTGAGAATCAGGGAAAGCAAGGGGGCGACGCGTCGCAGGCTCCAGAGAGGCCACGGCCGACGTCGCGCTACACCTTCCCAAGACCCGACGCGACGGGCAGCACGGAGAAGAAGTGAGCGGGCCCAACACTCGAGCCGTACTTGGCCATGGCGCATGAAAAAGGCATTGCAATGTTTGTGTGGCGCAAGGCGTTCTTAGGCATGGAAAATCCCGTCCGACAGTGACTCTTTGGTAAGGTGCGGTATGGGCTTGGGAATGGGAAGGGGTATACTATAAACGATCTGGTTCATGAACGGCCAACGGTAATGAGACGTCAAGTTTACGGCTTGGTGGGATTGTACAAAAGCGTGAGTGTTTGTTTGGAGGCCGATTAGGTCTGTATTATAGACGGTTAATGCAACCATGCTCCGATATTTTTCTAGTGATCGCACGACGATTCTTCGCAGTAAATATACAAATGATGCCCAGGTAATACCACTTTATCGTACGTGTAGCACAACACAGGGTGTTCTGCAGATGTCTTCTGGGCTCCTTGCGGCAACTGCTCTTGGTGGCCTGCCCGTGTCCGATCAAAAGCAGCTGCCTCGGGAGGAGCATACATCAATGTCACAAAGTGCAGTCGCACTCTCTCCGGTCGTGAGGACTGTGTAACTGGATGCAGCAGACGCTAGTGCCTGGGACATCCCACCGCGTCTTCGCCTGTAAAGGGGAATGCGATTCAGTCTGGTCTCGAGCTAATAAATCCAGAAGATAAATATAATTGTTGTCCCCAAAAAAATGTCATCATTGCGCAGGGGAGCAGAGCCTGGTCCGAGCCCGAAGCTCCACTGAAACTGACCGCTGCCGCTAGCACTTGAGCTTCGTCTACTGCTACTAGACCCCACCCATCCGCCGCCCGCCCTTTTTGCAACAAAATTGCACCCCCGACGTCACGGCTGCATCTTTCGCTTTCCGTCTACATCGCAGTCAACAGCGCATCTCCAGCATCCTGCCCATCATGGCGACCGGAGTGGACGCCAAGCTCCTCAAGAGCACCAAGTTCCCTCCAGAGTTCAGCCAGAAGGTTGACATGACCAAGGTCAATCTGCAGGTCATGAAGAAGTAAGTCAAGCCCGCGTTGGCCCAACCCGTTCAATTGCGTCCCGACGCGACTGACGCGTCACTTCCTGTCTAGATGGATAGCAGGGAAGATCTCGGAGATCTTGGGCAGTGAGGATGATGTGGTCATTGAGCTTTGCTTCAATCTCATCGAGGGCTCCCGATACGTGAGTTGCCTTGTCCCAAGTCTCGCCTCCGATCTGCTCAATTTACCCAAACGCTAACATCTCCTCGCCCATTAGCCCGACATCAAGTCTCTCCAGATCCAGCTGACCGGCTTCCTCGACAAAGACACGGCGCCTTTCTGCAAGGAGCTGTGGAATCTCTGTCTCAGTGCCCAGACCAGCCCTCAAGGCGTGCCCAAGGAGCTGCTTGAAGCCAAGAAACTGGAGCTAATACAAGAGAAGGCACGCTGCTCCACTACGAGACCGATTGCCCAGTTCCCGCATACTAACACAGACTCACCAGATCGAGGCCGACAAAGCTGCCGAAGAAGCCCGCAAGAGACGAGAGGAGCTTGAAGCCCGCCGTGGCCGAGGAGGTGGTCGCGTAGACAGCTACCGTGGTGGCCGAGGCGACCGTGACACATACCGCGGTGGTGGGCGAGGCTTCGGGCGTGGTCGCAGTCCCTCACGGTCACCACCGCCGCCCAGGCGAGGAGCCCGCGATAATTACCGCGGACCCACCCGTGGGCGCGATTCATACGTGCCTGGCGATCGACGTCCTACACGGCGGCGATCGCCCTCGAAGGACTCTCCACCGCCTCGTTCCCGCTCCCGCTCGTCCAGCGCGTCCGGCAGTCGACGACAGAGAAGACGCAATTCCTCGTCTCCGGTTCGTGACATTCGCAAGAGGTCGCGCTCTCCATTGCCTCGAGAGAATAACTATCGCCCTCGCAGGCGGTCGCCTTCCTCTGACAGGGGCTCTCCCGTGCCCAAGCGTCGGCGTTACTCGTCATCTCGAAGTCGCTCACCTGTCAGGCGGAGGCGCGGCAGATCACTTTCGTCTTCTGGCTCGGACAGGCGGTCTCTGTCGCGTTCACGAAGCCCACCACGCAGGAGACGTCACAGAGACAGCCGGAGCCGGAGCGGTTCCCCTGGCGGTGCTCGTCGGGCCCGAGGTCGAGGAAGACGCGAGCTAAGTCGTAGCAGGTCTCCGTTCGATTCTCCGCGCGACTCGCGGCGCCTGTCGAGATACCGAAGCAGAAGCAGAAGCTCGAGTCGTGGAGGAAGAGGGGGAAGCAAGAGAAGCCCGCGGAAACATAACACATCCTCCATCTCATCCAAAGACCGTTCGCGAGACAACTCGGCTGATGTTTCCGAAGACGAGAACAGAAGACCCAGACCCAAGTCACCTGCCGAAGCTGACGACAACGAGCCCAAGACGACGACAGCGACAGACGCCTCACCGAAGGTACGCTAGTCTCCTTGACTGGGAGGATGGGAGGCCGGGATGGTTGTATCAAAGCTTGTACGCGAGACACCTACTGACCAGCTGTCATGTTCCATGAAACCTCAGCCCCAGCAGAAGACTACGCAGCAGAGGGCCACTGAACTGAAAGAGAAGCTGCTCAGGGAGCGGCTTATCAAGCTGAGGAGATCCTCGAAGAGCGGACCGAGCAATGTCTGAGGCTAACCTCTGTTGAAGTGTCTCATGTGCAGGCACAGGCACAGGCACTCTGTAAGCGTATCTGAAGTGGGCGCTTGTCTCTCCCGTGACAGTGGCAATCCCCACGCTCCCTCCATAGCCTCAACCACACGGGCATCACACATACATAGACAGACCCTTATACCACCGTCGCGAATGCCTCGGATTGTTCACTCAACTTGTTTTGGACTCACGTGCATTCCGCCCTGATATTTGAAGACTTGTAGCTACGAAGCTGAGTGCAAGCTTGCGTGGCTCCTGCCTGCCGTAGGGGCGTATTCTGGGGTGTTGTGAATTGTGTAGGCAACCCGATGAATCTGATCACTGGGTGCCTACTTCCATTCGAACTGCAACAACGACAGCGGAGAGGAAGCGCCATGCATTCAACAATGGGCGCAGTGTAAACCACGAACCAAAACCCGTCTGGCTCTGCTTGAACTTGCAACATCACCAGCTGTCAATATCATCCACTGCTCATCGCCAACATTCATGTTCACTTGTAAGTGCGTTAGCGGGAAGTGATTGGCTGGCCTTGACCTTAAGGCAGCCCCACCACGCTTCCCCAATTCAATCGGCCGTCCATATTCTAAAGATGCCGCCGAAAAAGAAGCTCAAGCTCAATTTCAACTATATTACACCAGCCGACCCCGAATCATCGACCAAGACAGACGATCGCGAAGCCCGCCGCGCAGCTCGCCTCGCAGCCCGTCAATCTGCCAGGGAAGATTTCGACCCTCCGTTTGACATCGAAGACGAAGACGAAAGCGACGAGGACGAGGACGTCGACGAAGAGAACCGTGACAGTGACGAGGATCAACAGCCCGAGTCGGAAGAGGGCAAACAAGTCGAGTCCTCTACGCGAATGAACACGTACCTCAACACCGGCTTTAAGACCACCGAAGGACAGCGTGTCGCGCAGGAACACCCGCGTGATATCAAAAACCCATTGCACTTGTGGATTTGCACCCGTGCTCCACGAGATCCCTCCCGGACAGATCGAGACGCGCCAGGGGAGCCAGTAGAGCCTGACGAGTAGGAATCTCACGCTACAGCTTCTCAAAGCGCGTCAGTCTCGTCCCGTGGTGCCGCGGGAAGCAGCCGAAGGGAGGAGAGTCCTGCGACAACACGCCGCGACGTGTCAACATCGCCCGAGCCGGTATACATCTCTCCCGGACCACTTGCCGATCCTACTTCGATCGTAGGTGGCGACGAACCTGTTCCGCGTCCGGAAAGCGATCCCATTGTAGCGACACCAACGACGACGCCTCCTGCTTTTCAGGGCGAACCCTCCAGTTTCACCACGCCGGCCACCGATTCGACCCCGGGCACTGGCCTGTCGAACGAGACCCAACAGCGGAGGAGAGTGCACTGGCCCTCGGACGACAAGTTGTATAACATCCGTCTAGTGAGCCCGAGACACCCGCCAGCAGACTCTGTGTCATCGCCATGACGGAAAATAGCCAGACAACCGCGGGCGCCGATGCGCCTGGCGGGCTGCCGTTTTACGAGCAGTCGCGCACGCAGTTGAAGTCACTCTTGGCCAAAAAACGAGAGCTCGAGAGGAAGTTGGTGAGTGTTCCCTGCGAGTGCACATTGCTTCCTGTCAACCTTGCCGTCTTCTAATGCACCATTCGACTACAGACCAACATCGAAGAGACAATCTACACCAAGGAAACGGAGTACCTTGAACAGACCCAAGCCGGGAACATCATGACCGGCTTCGACAATTACACCAAGGGTACTAATGCCGCGGCGGCCCAGCGCCGCAAGGGGGGCAACATGGAGGCGCACCGCGTTTTCACAAAGTCGTCCATCTCGTACAACGCGAACGCGGCAGACTCCACCGCGAACACGCCGGGCTCTAGTCACGCCCCGACGCCGGTGAGCACGACGTTCGCGGGCGGGAGCGGCAGCAACCACCCCACACCAACGAGCGCGACGGCGTCCAATGGCAAGGCGGGTGGCGGAGGCGCCGGCTCGAAGAAGGACAAGAAGAAGGCGGCCATTAGCCTGAGCGTCGACGCCGGTGGTGACAGCGAGAGCGACGTCAATGTCAAGAAGGTCAGGACCAATTTTGGGGCGTCCAGAAAGTAGGAGGATTCTGATGACGGCTACCACCCTTCTGGCCGTGAAACAGAGCTGGGAGATGGTGGTGACGACTACACCCTCCCCAGCCCTGCACCGAAGCGGGAGGATTCTGGTGATGATGATTACATCCCGCCTCATATCCCGCCTTACATCCCGCCCGGCCTTAAATTTAGCAGGAAGAGGAAGAGGTAGAGGAGTTTTATTGTCTGCTGATTATTCTTCTCAAGTATGTGCTTGGTCTTAAAAAGCGTTGGCGTTTCGGACGGATAAGTTGGCAAGAGGACAGTATTATGAGCCAGGGGGGCTTAGGCTTTTGTGTGTACGGCTTCAACCGGCATTACAGGCCATGGATGGATTCTTTCTGGCATAGGGCTGTCACATGCAGCAGGGTGAAGCAGGTAGGGTCCAAGAGACTACGGAATGCCAAGCAATTGATACAGGCCGGAGCAGCACGATCCCCCCACGCGCAAGAGCTTCATCCTGACAGCCTGGCCGAAAAGAGGTGTGCAGCTGCGGGGCATGCCCAGATCGACGTTGCATGCATCCTCAGGCATGTGTGTACGTACATTAGAGCTAAACAGGTGCTGTAGCTACGTATGTGACTGTTGTGACTGTATACCTGGTGCACCACACCGCAACAGCACGAGGAGGGAGGCAAAACACTATATCCTCCGAAAGCCTAAGCGGGAGAAGGCGAGAGGAGAGAAAGCGTGCATTGGTCCTTGGAAACAACCCCTCTCCTCCTCTCTCCCCCCTCGCAGAAACCTGCCGGCAGAAGACACTTGTGACTTGGTTCGAAGCTCAGGCGCGGCTCAGCGTGTCATCAGGGTGCCCGTCAATGTCATAATCGTGAGGGGTACCCAGGAGCTCCTCCTCCTCTTTTGAGCAACCTGGACCCGCCCCATTGCGGGGTTGGACGGACGGACAGGGCAGCAGCACGTTAAGGTGTGTCTTGACTGAGACAGGACAGGGACGTGCAGTTTCCGTGTCCCTTTTTCTTTACCTACTGAGGCAGGAGGCGATCGGAAGTAGAAAGTACACTGTAATAAATAGTAGAGCAGAGGGCAGAGAGAGAGTATTTCTCCTTGCTTCCCCTGCCCATCTATATCCATTGTGTCCTCCCGCCTAGCATCTCCATCTCACAACCTTGCGAGAGGGGAGCTTCCTGACCGCCTTCATGATGACCATCCGCGCAAAGTTGACCCCCGAGGTGCTACTCTCGGCGCCCCGTAGATCTGCGGGCAGTCCCAACAGCTCTGGCAAGTTGGTTCTGTACACGGTGAGCTTCATCTTGTTGATCTGCCATGGCGTACCCGTGGGAGACATTGGTCGCAACAAAATGAAACGAGATGTCACGGGATGAGAGCACGCCGCAGCTAACACGTAACAGGTGTCAACATACTCGTTCCAAGAGCACAAGAAGACCAATTCGATCCAGGTCCTCGACCTCGAGTCTAACCATGCCACCACCTTGTACACGGACTCAAGCTACAGTGAGCCGACATGGGTGGGCGAGACCGAGTTCCTCGTGATCAAGAGCGGCGACAAGGGCACGTCCAGTCTCCTTGTCGCAGACGTGAACAGCCCAGGCGCATCGTCAGTCTCTCACCCAGTTTCTCTTATCTTTTCTTCGCTTATATTGACTCCTGTCCCTCAGTCCTAAGGAGATCAGCAAATTCAGCGGTGGTATCTCCAACCTGAAGCTGAGCAAGCTGAGCGATGATACCTACGCCCTGGCATGTTCTGCCCTGGTGGACCCCTCCGGAGCAATTCACAACCCGGAGAACGAGAAGAAGCCCTACTCCAGCGCCAAGGTGTATACCAGCCTCTTTGTCCGGCACTGGGACTCGTGGGTGAACGAGAACCGCAACGCCATCTTCTATGGCTCGCTCAAGAGGAGCTCGGGCGGTGCCTTCCGCCTTGAGCCACCGGGCCTGGTCAACGTCCTGGCCGGCACCCGTCTGCAGAGCCCCGTGCCCCCCTTCGGCGGCACGGGCGACTTCGACATCGGCCCCACGGGTATCGTGTTCGTGGCGCGCGACCCGGAGCTCAACCCGGCCACGCACACCAAGAGTGACCTGTACTACGTGGCCCTGTCCAGCTTCACGCAGGCCAAGCCCCCGGCGCCGCAGCTCGTCAAGACGGGCAAGCTGCGCGGGTACAGCGGGGCGCCGGCGTTCAGCCGCGACGGCAAGTCGGTCGCCTTCACGCGCATGCGCGACGTGCAGTACGAGAGCGACAAGCCGCGGCTGCTGCTCGTGCCGGACGTCGAGGACCTGTCCAACGTGCAGGAGTTCTACGAGACGGCCGACGGCGAGGGCGGCTGGGACCGCAGGCCCGACAGCGTGCTGTGGTCCGCCGACGGGAAGGAGCTCTACGTCGTGGCCGAGGACCTGGGCCGCTCCAAGCTGTTCAGGTTGCCCTCGAGCCCGCTGCTGGCCAAGCAGCCGCCCGAGGTCGTCTCGGACGTCGAGGGCAGCATCGGCGACGTCAGGGCCTACCCGGGCGGCAAGGTCTTCGCCAGCGGCTCCAGCCTCACGGACAACTCGCTGTACACCGTGATCGACCCCTCGGCCAAGACCACCAGCCTCGCCTCCTCCAACACCAAGCAGGGGCGGGCCTTCGGCCTGTCGCGAGCGCAGGTCGACGAGATCTGGTTCAAGGGCGCGGGCGACTACGACGTGCACGCATGGGTGGTCAAGCCGTCCGACTTCGACCCGTCCAAGAAGTACCCCCTCGCCCTGCTGATCCACGGCGGGCCGCAGGGCATGTGGGCCGACAGCTGGTCGACGCGGTGGAACCCGGCCGTGTTCGCGGAGCAAGGGTACGTGTGCGTGATGCCGAACCCGACGGGGTCGACGGGCTACGGCATGGCCCTCGAGAACGGCATCCGCGGCGAGTGGGGCGGCAGGCCATACAAGGACCTGGAGCTGTGCTTCGATCACGTCGCCGACAAGCTCTCGTCGTACGTCGACGTGGGCCGCGCCGTCGCCGCGGGCGCCAGCTACGGCGGCTACATGATCAACTGGATCCAGGGCCACCCGCTCGGCCGCAAGCTGAAAGCCCTCGCGTGCCACGACGGCGTCTTCAGCACCCTCAACCAGTACGCCAGCGAGGAGCTGTTCTTCCCCATCCACGACTTTGGCGGCGAGCTGTGGAAGAACAGGGAGGGCTACGAGAGGTGGGACCCCGCGAGGTATGTCGACCAGTGGGCGACGCCGCAGTTGGTAAGTAATCGGTACCCGTCTATTGTCCCCGCCCGATCCTGTGAAGCCTGTGATTTCGGGACAGTATGTGACAGAGGGAAGAAGTGCCTTGCTAATCTTGCGTCTCCAGATTATCCACAGTGAGCTCGACTACAGATTGCCCGTGACCGAGGGCCTGGCGGCCTTCAACGTGCTGCAGTCCCGAGGTGTACCCAGCAAGCTCCTGGTCTTCCCAGACGAGAACCACGTAAGTCCTTGTTCTGCTTTGAACCCTCTGATAATTAGTACCGACTGACGCTTGGCCAGTGGGTGTTGAAACCAGAGAATTCCCTGGTCTGGCATAATGAAGTGCTTGGCTGGCTCAACAAGTATTCTGGTGTTGCTGACGACAAGGGTGAGACAACTGTGTCACGATGAGATGAAGATGATGCTGGCACCCTGTAGTTATGATGATCATCATAGAGTCAAATTGTAAACACTGTCATCTGTCATGAAATAGCAACACGGCTGATAGCAAACCACATTGACTCATTTGTGCCGCTTTCAAGAACCCATCTCCACCCTTCCAGGTCCAGCAACACCGAATGCCGGCAACCACGCCCTGAATCAAGTTCGCACAAGCCAGACTCTCCTGAAATTACTCCCTTCCCACTGCGTTGCTGTGTCATTAGACCATCGATGCTGGCTCGATCAGTCAGTCACGGAAGGTAATTTGTTTTCCTTCAAGACTGTCACAATGTCCTCCCAGGTCAGGTCTCTGGTTGGACTAACGATCCGGTCGCCGGCCTTGCGCGTAGATCGCTTCTCGTCATGTACCTTCTCGGGAAATTTCGCCCTCAGGGACTCCTGGAACCAAATGGAGTAGACCGGATCTTGGATGCCGTCGATGAAGCGACCGAAGAAAGCCCTCTGGTTTGTTCCGTAGTTGTCCGAATAGTACTTTTCGCGCATGGACCAGATGTAGGCCTCAAACTCTTCCTTCCGGGCTGCCGCGTCCTCTTCGGCGCGTGCCTGCCTTTCCTCTTCGCGACGGGCTACTTCATCATCATGGTGAGCACGGGCGCGGCTGCCCATTGACATCGTAAATCTTCGCGGTTGCGGGCTGTCGTCCGCATCTTCGGCTTGGGCAGGTGCGACCCGGCCAGGAGGAGAAGGAGGTGGCTCGGCAGCATCGTCGACATGAGCCCTCTTGACGCCCCGTGGGTCTGGCTGCTCAAGTGACTGCGGAAAACTGCGACCGTGGGCACTGGCTGGCGGGAACTGGACGTCCTCCTCCTCATTTTCATGCTGATGCAGGAGCGTTTCCTCGTCGTATGTGTCCTCGGAGGACTGGTCGCATCGTGGCAGGGGCTGCCACGACTCTTGCGATTCCCGCCGGGATACGCGGGGACGACGAGATCTCTCTCCTTGATGTCGACTGTCGAGCTGTGCGCGGAGTTCTGCAATCTCATCATGTAACCTGGAATTGTCCGACTCTGTTTGCGTGGCGAGGCAATGGAGGGCCTTGACAGTCTCTTTCAAGGAGTCGATTTCTCCATCGTGTTTTTTGTATCCGTCTTGCTGGCCTTGGAGGCATTCGAAAGCCTCCCGTAAAGCCTGGATTTCTTGATTGTGACGATTTTCGATGGTAATGATTGTCTCTCCCAGGGCTTTGGTATCTGCTTGTTGGGCACTGATCTTCTTTTCAAGTGCTCGCTCTTGTGTAAGCTGCATGAATGCTGCTGCAATCGTTTCAGTCATTCTCGCTGGATCTGGTGGCGCCATATTTGCGTGCAGCAGGACGCGTGCAGATGTTGAGATCAGGTTGTGATCGGCTCGCCACTCGGAGATGAGCAGTGGAGGCTGTCAAGCTTCAGAGTCGGAAGGCGAAGCTCGTAGCACCTTCCTCCTGATGTGGAAGGCACGCCGGTGGGCAGGTTTGGGCAGACACTCAACTGCCCAGGTGCTTGATATACAACATCCCTTGGGTCACAACCTGCAGTGAGATGGCCTATGATCCAATCCACCACAGAAAATCCTCCTACGGGATATCTTCCTCTGGGCAATCTTCCCCTGGGGCATACTGTCATGTGATAGCTCCCACACAATACCTTCCTTTGGGATGATTAATCTGTACAGAGGACAGAGGTCCCTTTTAGTATAGATGCCTTCTGATTTTGAGCCAATAATTTTGTATCATAATTCAGCAAGCCCCGAAGGATATATCCTATGAATTGGAGACGATCTCTGTTGAGCACGAGAGTGAGGCAGGAGCTCATCCATGAGCAGCCAGCGTTGCTTGCCTCATTCTGCGCAAGACACCCATGACTGCTGCCTCCGGGTCGAAAAGGCCACCTAACTGACTTCCAAGGCTGGTACCTAGACACTCTTGGGCAGCCGTATCGTAAAACATTCTTGCTCGAAGTTTCCGTAGCGCTGGTGATGTTGCTGTTCTCAAGCTTCAGTAAGTACGGAGGTACGGATGATTCACTAACCACTACTCAACAGACCATCAGTCCCCGCCGACCACACATCAGATGCTCTTGCGAAAGCATCAGAATCTCTGTCTCTTTATGAGGGTACAGCTTTCGATCCTCACCCTCCCTCAACTATCGAGATGGTTGCTGCACGGAGGTGTCATGTCTTATGTCAGCAGTTGCGAATGCCTGAGGATGGGGTGGAGGGTGGGGGGTGGTTTCCCCAGGGTACGTATCTGCTGCACAAGCCCCTCCCCTCCCCGCGCCGTCACCATCAAGCTTCCACCTAACCTCCACCATCGACCTGCTAACCGACCTAAGCTTGCTTGAACCATCCACACTCCCTTGCACTATTTCATGACTCTAACATCTCCATTATCTTCTCACGACAAACTCCCTGATCCTTCACCATTTCTCTTCCATTCTAACATCTCCCAAATGGGATCGCCCGAGAAGGACCATGACGTCCCTCGAGACAACACGAGGCTGAGATAGCTTGCCAGGCTGTCCTCGACCCATCGACGCGCATCATCCTCCCCTGGCGACATGTCATCAGAGACGCGTTGATTCCAACCAGTCTATCCAGGCCAACGTCGCTTGACGTGGTTTGACGGCGACAACTCAGGAAAGCCGACCAGCAAACGAGCCACCACGCCACCATGGCCAAAAGCGACCCCGCAACTTGACTGCACGCGCCAAAGTCATGCATCCGGCGGCAGCAGTGCTTGTGCCTCAACTCAGCAAACGCCTCCGGCCGACCACTTCTGATCTTGCACTGCTAATGTCATTTTCCATGCCTTGGCTTTACCCGGAAGTTCGTCCGACAGCCAGAGGCGTCCGAGTGCTGAACCTTATGGTCTGGATCAGATTTCCGCCTCGCAAATTTTCCATCTGTTCCCTGACACTCCTGGCCATGCGACAAACGATCTCTGAGCAGGAAGTAGCTCAAGCANGGGGGGGGGGGGGGGGGGGGGCACACATACGATGCGTTCACACCATATTGCCCACCAACACTCATTCAGACGGACAAACAAGTGCAGGATTACTCGTACATGACAGGCTTTTGTGTGTTGGAACCGTCCGGCTTCTCCAATGTACTCTCCAGTGCATTCTCCGACTCGACCAATTCTCCCACGAATGCCCGACATCATACGCATTTCCACTTTCCTGCATTCGCCGTTTGGTATCACGATTCACTCTGACCAGACTTAGCGGCCAACCATGTGCAGAATCCCAGATGCAGACCCGGGTGCTAGGGACTTAGAAGAACCTCGGCTTGGCCGTTACTGACCAGACGACGATCCGCAAAGACTACTGGCGGCATCGTCCTGGGCAGGACGTTAAAAGGCCCCCTTTGTTGCTCAGCCTCACTCAGTTGGCTGGCAATTGAATGGTCGTGGTGAAAGACCATATGTGTTGTTCAGCTGTAATGGCTGGCAATCGATGGTCCTGGGTAGGACTTTAAACTGCCTAATGGTGTCGTCCAGCTACTATTTGCTGGCGACTTGGATGTGGATGATGATCACGACGCAATGAAGGATCACTCCACGGGGCACTATCTCCATTGGAGTCATCAGAGTAAGCACCTTGTATATCGCACCCTTCTCCATCACAGAAACTGACAGTCAAACAGGCTACGGCATAGACTCAGGCCCTTCGGGAATCCGGATACTTGAAGAATGTGCATACGATATAAGCAGGAGACGCACGTGCGATGTCATCACGAAGATAGACGGTCACGGAGCAAGCATTTATCTCGGCGTTCTGAGCGGACCTTCTTGGGACCTCAAAAGTATCTCACAGTGT
>JACBFG010000017.1:1684884-1754108 GCA_013435955.1 Diaporthe sp. HANT25 | reverse complement strand
CCCCCTTCCCTGCCCCCCCCCCCCTCTCCCAGAATACCAGCTGACAATCTGAACAAGTGGATTGATTTGGGTGTGACCCCTGTTTGTCACAAGCATGACATGAAAAGGCTCCGTGACAACTCGCATCTTGCGAGGCCGGCGAAGCGCAAAACGGAAGGCATTGCAGCTGCATTCGCGAATCTTTTTTGTCACTTATTTTGGAGCAACGTTCCGACCACGCGAGCATAATACGGACTGTGCCCAGCTTCCGGGTGGACCTGCTCGCTGGTTCCGGTCCAAGACGACTTCGATCCGGCCAACGCCTAGCCAGGCGTGGAAATGTCTGACAGCCAGATGTTGGAGAGTCGTCACCGGAAAAGAAAAAAGAATCAAAAGGATCGAGTGGCAGTCCTCCCTTCGTCTTGGCACAGGTACAGGCGAACGGCTCCCTATTTATTTAGATAGGCAGCCTTTCGCAGTGATGATCCAGTAGCAAAACAATCGCGGCACCGACAGATGCAGTCGATGTCGCGTCGCGGTGGAATTGTGGAATCGATCCCAGAATTCCAGGACCGCGGGTTCCAATCAAGCGGGATTCTTTCTGAAGGAGATAAGCGCGATATAGATGGCGCCAACCGTCTCGGGCTTTCAGCACACCATGCGGGAAATGCTCTGGTGGGTGCCATTTGGCTCCGAAGCCAGCATCTAGGACTAGGCCTAGGAGAATCCGGCCTTCCACCAATGCCAACACGCCCCCCCGTTACCCCACGGAGGGAGTGCCAACAGGAAGGCCAAACGCTTTGATTTTTGGCTTGGGTGAGTTCCCAACGAGCAACAGCTGGTCGCGCCTCTGGGGAACAGCCGCGCTTCACGTCGCACTGTTTCCAATTGCTCACTACTGGATCCCTGGTTGGATAAGGGAGGACTTGAACAGGCCCCGGCAATACGGCCTGCGAAGGGGGATGACAGCGGGGGACATCGGGTGTGGGATTTGGTCGGTTATGAGTTGACGGTATGATGCTCAGAATAAAGCAGATAGGCTTCTTGAATTCAAGCTCGACCTTGTCCCCCAATATCATGCTTAGCTACTGCAGGTGAGATCAGTGACCACCGACCGTGCTTGCGGGAAAGCTTGAGCAACAGGCGCAGCCAATCAGACAGCCCAGCGTTTCCCCTTTGGGAAACCCACCCAAGTCCGTCCAGCACAGCGTTCCATTTCACGTGTGGTCGTTGTACGTACGAACTAACTCGAAAAATGAAATGAAGTGAAATTATCTCCCTTCCGCCTTTCTTACAGGCGGGAAGGGCTACACACAAACGAGTGTCTGTAAGCTAAGCTAGTAGGCAACTAAAATATAAAACGGCCTTTCTTCCTGTCCGAGAGATGAATGTTATGTTTGCGTTGAAGATGGATGGTATGGTATCATAAATCAAAACTCCATGTAGTTGGTGGTCATCGCTTCGGACCTTTTTGCTCTTTGTTTTGCCTCCCTTTCAACGCCGTGTCCCATGCAGAAATGTCGGGTTTGTGCTATGCAGGTAGAGATATTTGAATGCGCACGCAATGTTGCGGTGATGTGGTTCCAGTGTTCCCCTCGCTCCGGGAAATTTCGTTTTTGTCGCGGAGGATGGCTCAATGCATTCCTAGGATGAGATCTGATATCAAATCCACGTGGCCCCCGTCCACCCGAACTCACCGTCGACGTTGACCCATTCACCCTTAGTGAAAGCCCTGTCGGCGCCCATCATGACGGCTAGCAGCCGGCACCCCATGGCGCCGACGGCGCACACGACGCCGCCGCCCTCGGTCAGGTCTGCCAGCACGGCCAGGTCCATCAGATACGCACGGCCGACCAGGCTCCTGAGGCGGATGGTCTCGGCGCCCGCAGGTGGCCCGGCACCAGCGGCATTGTTGCTGGCCGCGGCAGCTGCTGACAGCCCCAGGTTCCAGAACATGGCCGCGAAGAAGCCGCCCTCCCAGCCGAATGTCTCGTCGACGAACTTGTGCATGACCGACTTGTCGGGCTTCGAGCTCTGCGGCGGCAGCTCCTCCTTGCCGGCGAGCCGGATTTGTTCTTGGGCGCGCGCGGTGCCGCGGAACTCGTCGGCATCGTAGACAAGGGGGTCGTCGGACGCGAGGATTACGAGAGACTTGGTCCTTGCCATGGAGGGAGGGGCGTGGTCACCGCCGCCTAGTGTCGTGTTAAGCCGCGCGTGTGCGGCGTCGGCGTAGGTCGCCAGCGGAATATAGCTGTCGGCGTACTGGAACTCAAGCGGGTGGCGGTCACCGTGGCGCACGTGCACGCCGACGATCCTGCCGTTGCTGCCGTGCGCCACAGCGCCCTCGGCAGCGGACCTGGTCTTGGCCCTTAGTTCGGCAACCCGGCTGGTGACGTAGTCGCGGTCGGCGCTGTTGAGGCGGAACAGGGCCTCGTAGCCAGCGCGCGCCAGGGCGAAGAGCTCGCGCTGCGCAGGGCGGCGGTCCAGGCTGGCGGCAGGACCTTCGGCGTAGGTGTCGCCGTCCGGGACGTGGGCACCAAAGATATCGCGAGCGTTGGCCGAGGAGACGATAAGATGCCGTGCGTTGCGCGGACAGGGAATCATCTCATGTCGCAGCGGGGGCCGGCAGGCCGGTACAGGTGGCATATCAAAAATATTGACGTATTCGCCATAGGCCCACCTCGCGTCCTCGACGAAGAAAGCACGCCCCTCCCGCTGAGCAAGACCATAGGCCGTCCACAGCGACATCATGGTCTTTCCCAGCCCGGCATCGTCTGACTCCAGCACAAACGTCAGGCTTGACGTGCACGCTGGCTTGTCACCCAAGTCGTTCTTGTCCACACCCAGAAGGTCACCACCGCGGCCGGACACCATGCCAACCGCGCCAGGAAGGAACCCGTGCTTCTCCGCTTCTTTCACGTCCATAAAGTACCGGTCGTTTCCCGCATCGCCTCGGTTGAAAGTAATCTGCGCCTTCTCGACAGGGCTGTGCGTGTGTAGCGCGTGAACCCTCATGGCGACCTCCCTGCACTTGGCGCACACGTCGCTATACTCCTCGGGCGTCAGCGGATAGCGATAGCTGGACGGTATCGAGACGGTCCACTTTGCGCGTCCCCTTCGGTCGGTCACCACGATGGGCGTGGGGAAGTCCGGCAGGTCATCCTGGCCGACCATCTCGTAGGCCTCATCCAAGGCCCTGCCCCAGCCTATGACGGGGACAACCTGGCCTTGGCGGATCGACTGGGCGGCCAGGTAGAGGATGAGAAGAGTGCCGGAGAGCCATAGCAAGCACCGGAAGACGCGGCTCGGGCGGGGCGAGCTGGAGGGTTTCCGCATCCGGGGAGCTTGTTGCGGCAGGGGCAGACCCGGGGAGGGCGGGGGTGAGTTGAATGCGAGATGGTCGAATCCGAATCGGGAGGATGTAGAGGATAGCGGTCCCCTGTCGGAGTTGTTGTAGGAGGCGGCGCGCCGCAGGTTGATGCGAGGCGGCGAGATGATCATCTTGTGTGAACGCGGTGACGACGTATGTGTCACCTGTATTGTGGGCGGTGTCATCTCGAGAGAAATGGAGTTGCCGGCGACTCCTCAAGCGGAGTCGGGCAGCACGGTGTCGGCTCGTAGTTTTACAGAAGAAGAGGTGAGCTCGAGGCGGTGGCGAAATGGTGATCGTCTGGGCTGCAGTTGGCAGTTCCACTGCTAAACCGCACAACCCACCAAACAAAGTGGCCGAGAAAAAAGAACAAGAAGAACAGGTGGAGAAAAAAAAAAGAGCGCCCTCCTAGGTAGGTTAGGACAGCGAGAATCGAAATGGGACCGCGGGGAGCGTGAGGGTTCTCACAAGCGAACAGCCTGCGTTCGTCCAAATGCCGAAGGAGGACAGAATTCCATGTGCATGTTCCTGGGTTGCTATAATGAGGATGGGCCGGCAAGAGCAGCGTCCCCCGAGTCAAGCATATGGGCCAGCCGATGAGAAGGGAAGACAGATGTCATGTGCCAAGATTGCTGTCATCTGTTCATGAGCTCCACATAAGGAAACCACAGCCGTGGGAAAGGATGGGCCCGGCGCCGTGTCGTGGGTTGAAATAAAATAGGGCGGTAGGGCGGCGAGGACCAGATAGGGCAATGTCCGGAGTCGAGCTGCCAGCCTATTCTCCCGACTGCGAACTTGGGAGAGGAGGAGTGGACGAAGAAGAAGAGAGCCACAAAGTCATGCCAACATGGTGCGCTGTCTCCCTCAAAAACGTCAGTGACAGTGGCGCGGGAGGAGACAGTGGGACTTCGATGTACGGCCTCGGAAGCGCGGGCGAGGCGTGCAGTCTATTTCAGATCTTGCTTCGGAGACACAGCCGTGGGACGGGGATGTCAGGACGCTTCGATTCGCCGGGAGAAGCCCACTTTTGCTCCTCAAATAGCGAGCATGCCCCTCTCGATGACAACAAGCTTATACTGATCAAGCAGGTGGGAGTTTCGGACTTGTTCAAAAGAGGGGCCCTGCAAAGCATGACGGACCAGCGAGCGGGTGAGCCGAGTAGGTAAGGACTTCTAATACCGCGCGGTAGTGCAGAAAGGGGGTGAATATGCAGATGTTCTTCCTATTCGAGAATGCTCGCCCCCAGAAAAACCTGGGGACGGGCACGAGAGGCGCGCATAATCAAGCAGAAGCTGTCATGCCACTCACTGACCCCGGGCAGCCCCTCTTGGCGGCGATCCCGCCTGGCAGAGCAGGGGAGGACCCAGGGCGTCGGTGTGATGGAACGCTGGGCTCTTCTTCGGATAGACAATTCCACCACGTCAGCCGGGTACTGCTCTCTCTTTCTGGGGGAGGGGAATGAACAGGCTGATTAGAAGCGAACCCCAATGTCGGGGCCTGGCTGGTACATAGTATCAGTGTTTCATTGTTGCACTGCGTCTGCGAGCACCTGTTTGCTGGCCAAACGACGATGGCGCCCAATGAGGAGGGGTCCCGACTGGTGCGGCATCAAGGGAAGGCTCGAGCCGTAGATGACGATTGACGGACTGGGGGGCATTGACAGCTGCGGCGGACGGCTGGGGGTTTCATCCTGCAGCCCGTGAGGAAACAAAACAGCCTGATTAAACCTGTTAGCCTGGCAGCCTGGCAGGTCTTGGGGCAAGACAAGACAGGATCCGAGATGCTGCAGACAATGCAAGACAGTCGACAGATTGGTGGGTGGATTTGGGCGATCGGCCGTCAGCTCGCTGCATCCCAAGCCACGATCGTCATGACCTGATGAATATCACCGAGGCGATGCCAGGCTGCCAGTCAAGTTTTTGTCGCCAGCGAAGTAACATCGCAATATGCATCCAAAAAGTCAGCTGTACAAAAAAGTGCCGGTTGGACAAGAACCAAAAACCAGCAGGGGCAGGAACAGGCGAGGGCAGCGACCAAAGGGGGATGGGCGACTGGCGTTCGTGCCTTCTCAATCTGTCTCTCACACATACACACACACACGCCAGTCTGCCACCCCGCGCCAGCCTATTGGTGCCCCAACTCCCACCGGTCGTGTCGATCCGCGATGAAAAGGGCAAGAGTTCGCCCCGACCTCGTCTCCTCACCTACTCGCACACGTGTAGACTAGGGCTACAGGATGCGACTCGAGTCAGAGCAAAAAAGCTTCTTCTCGAGTTGCCAGGTCGATGAGAGAGGCCGCACTCACTTACTTCACCCTCCCTCGCCGCGACAATATCGTCATCATCAGCGGCCGAGCCGCAAAATGCACAAAAAGGGTCCCAAATCTCCCTCCACCCCTGAACCTTGTCGCATCTGAAACACCCCCAAGGCAGTGGCAGCGACACGGGCCAATCACACGACTCGGGCGCCGCACCCGAGCAATGCCCAAGATGAACGTCCAGCTTCCTTCCTCTTGTTCCTCTCTCAGGCTGCCTTCCCAGTACGTACAGGGCGGGCACCATGTAGGCCAAACCTGCCAACTCTTCGCACCTTGCCCCTTTCTGTCCTCGGGATTTTACCCTCGTCCACACGCTACGACTCCTTCCCCGTCAGGCCCGTCGACCCAAATTCTCCTAGAGCAATCTTGTCAATCTCCTCGGAACATGCCCATAGTTGACATGTGTCAGCCTGAATTCCCGCGAGTGCTGGGGACATGGGCTGGCTGGCTGGCTGGCTGGCGGAGAGGAAGGACCCGCCATCGGCACACAGGGAGGAAGAGACCGAGGCTGGATAGGATTCCTCCCACTTCCACCAAGGAAATAGCACCTATCTGTACCTGTGTCTCGGTAACGCGACTGTCACTGCCGTTGCGAGTGCTCGCGTCACCCTGCCATGCTTTTGTCCCCTCGAGGATGTGTTTGCTGGAGAAACAAGCTTGTGCGTGTGCTCTTGTGCATGTATGTGCGTTATCTATAGATGAATACATTTATAGATAAGACAACTAACACATGTGTAACAACGACGGGATGACGAGTCCAAAATCATATCATACCGCGCAATATGACCATGAGAATACCGCTGTCACACATATACACACGGACACAGCATATATGTTCACGTGTGTCTGTCAACTTAGCTCGGCCTCAGATAGACTAGACGGCACCAACTTAGCAGAACCGCCGTAGACAAAACCACAGACGCGCAATCTAACATAGCAATATAAACTGCCACATCCAGGTGTGACCGTTAGCCAGAGATATATTGGTTGAAGCGGGGGACAAGAACAGGCGCAGAGCAACCCAGCACACACTCTGTTCCATCCTGTTCGGGCCTTCTGTTTTCTGTCCTACTCGTTTCTCCTTCACATATCCAAGTCGCCCCCAGCTCCCACTCGGCCGTAGCAGCGTCGTTACCGTAACGATAGCCTATCACAGCAACCCAGCCAGCCAGGTTCTCTGATAAACGGCCCAAGGTGTGGTATACACGCGCACGATTACGCACAGGAAGGGAGAGAGAGACACGGAGGTAGAGCACAACTGATGGCGCCGACACTGCCTCCCGGCCGTGCGAGAGGAGAGAAGCAAGGTACCCAAACACCAGACACCCACCCAGCTACTTACCTACCTACCCGGCGCCGGGGTTGCAAAGAGAAACCTCAGATGACAAGACAACGGCCCCCTCCCCAAAGACGGCCATCAGTGAGTACCAACGGACTCGAAGAGGCCGCTTTCGTGAACACATCCCGCTGCTTGCCACCCGCCCCCAACCCGAGGCACCCTCCTCACATCAACCTCGTCCGATGTCTTATCTGCGCCCCAAAGAAGGAGAGCAAGAAATCTGAGCTCAGAAATGCCCGCGTCCATCTGAAATATCGCCCATGCCCTTTGCCTCCACATCGCCGCCGCCACCAGAAGCGTAGCCAAACGTCCCCGACCAGTCCGTCCGAAGAGGCCTGATTTCGACTCGCGATGATGTGGTGCTTGCTTTCCTGCTTGCATAACCCACCCGTCCGTCGCGACCCGAAATCCGGCACGGGGGAAGGGTGGGGGATGAATGTCGTTGGTCAGATTGTCCGTCATACGTTCTCACACAGTCCCATTCCCGACACACACAACACACATACACATGCAAGCACGCAAGTCGGCAGTTGTTCATGTAGCACACGACAATAGTCACCCTTTCCATCAATTCGTCTCGTGCCGCGTCGGTCGTCGACAGCTATGTTCGGCCTTAGGTATACAAATACAAGAAAAAGTAAAAGAGGAGCAAATAAAACACTGGCTCGGACCATCATTCTTTAAACCGGGCGAGCTCGTGATCAAGAGAGGGCACCGGTGTCTCTCTTGGTCTTTTCTTCTCTGATCTGCGTCCTCTGGTCCCGTACTGGACGGTCCACTTCTTTCCCTCCCATTCCACTAGGAAATATCAATATCATTCCGGGGGAGAAAAAGGCCCCTTTCCATGTCGCGCTTCGGCTTTCCTCCCTTGCAGCCAATGCCAGCTATGCGACAAGGGCATTCTCCTTCGCCACGGACGCATATCCTTTTCCGTCGCGCACAATCCAGCATTATCCGTACCTCAAAAATTTGGGTATAATAAGAAGAGCAAAAATGTCGTAAAGTAAAAGAGCAACAAAGCAAAAAAGCAGCGAATGCTGGCACAGACGGCTATGCAACAAGGCCGTCAGTGCCTCGCCAGTCCGAACCAACACCCATCCCGATTGTCCCAAAAAGAAAAAAAAAATAGATCGAGAAACAAGCCGCCGCGCTGGACTTCAAAGCTTATGACTCTTTATCATCATCAATGCCAACTCCGGGCAATGAGAAAATCGACATTCTCGGCTTCGTGTGCCTCTTCGTGGTGGCAGACAAACGGATAGAGGCCTCGCCTCTGAGCTTCCCGAGAAATTGCCGCAAATTAAGGATATTCTAAACCTCGAGTACGACTGGGGGTCGGTGGTTGCTCTCGCTGCTCTTCCGAAGGGGCTCGAGGCGGTCGACGAGGGGCTTCTCCCGGTCTGTCGACGCCACCACGCGGACGCTGCCCCGGGTACTCTTGACAATATGGCCTGTCTCGACTCGGTCCTGTATCATCTCGTCCAGAATGCGACTCATCTCGTCCGTGCCGCGCCGGTCCTTGGGGGAAGTCCTTACGCTGCTGTGTCGGAACAGGGGACGTTGGGGGCTTGTCGGTGAGGTAGGGTTAGAGCGCGGCCCGTTTTCCAGCATCATCAGTTGAGATGCACGGGTCTCGATGCTCCGGTCAGCAATCTCTCCTCTTCTAGCTGCACTCCGCAGGGCGATGAGCATTCGGTCCTTGTCTTCGAGCTGAGCACGCAATTCCGCTATCTCGGCGTCCCTCTCCTTCAGAGCTGCCGACACGCTATGGTCCTCGCCAACCATGATCCCCTTGCTGCTAGAGGAAAGACCACCCGACGTGCGCGATGAGCTTGCCCTTCGAGCCTGAAGCAGGCGCTTCTCCAGGGTCGCGATGTACCTGTTCTTGTCCACAAGGTCGGCCTGCAATGCCCGGTTCTGAGCTGTCAGCGATGCCGTGCCGTCACCATATTCGCCGACGCTGTCGTCTTCGTCTCCTGCAGACCTTCCGCCAGTTGACACACGGTGATCCATACTGGGCCTTCGGCCAATGGTGGACGAAGACGATGTCAAAGACGCCGAGCGCTCAAGCATGGGCCTACCCGCTTGGGATGGCGTCATGGACGACCTCGAAGACCGCATGGAGGCCTGCGAGAACCGTGGGTGCGAGCCTAAGGAGCTCCAAGTCCCGCTGGCGTTGACTCCTATCGATTTCGAGCTCAGAATCAGTCGGTTCAGGTGATCTATGCGCTCTTTCAGCGCCGTTCGAGCCAGCTGCATCTCCAGCATCTGCTCCTCGTGCCGTGCTTCTGCCTCCTTCTCCCGGGCAAGTTCTTCCTCTGCGTCCCTGGCCTTTTCCGCGCTGTCCTCTTTCTTATCTTTCTTGGCTTGTGCCTCCAACTGCGATTTCAATTCTGAGATTTCCATGCGGTATCGCTCGAGGAGTACTCTTGCACCACCCTCACCACCAGCACCCAATGCCTCCTCGGCACGTTTCGCATGGCTGACCAGATTGTTCTTCGCTCTCGACGCAAATTTGAGCGTGTTGAGAGTTTCATTCGTGTGGGTATTGGCGGCTGCAGCACTTCCCGTCGATCCTATTTGAATTGTGCAAAGGATACTGACAAGCGAATTGCCTGACAATGCGCCTTGGAGCAACCTGGTCAGCTTACTGTCTCGGTACGGCAAGTGCTTGCCGTCCTTGTCCGATTTTCCGTCCTTGTGTTCTGAGAGCTTGGAAACAACGGTTCCGAGAGTGAGCAAACTCTTGTTGATATGTGAGCCTTCCTGCCGCCGCTCCTTGCTCTCGGCCGCCTTTTCCGAGCCTGCGAGATCGATCAAGCTCAAAGTCGAGACCCGTACGCCACCTGGCAAAAGAGCGGATCGCTTGTTCTCGGTCGATGCTGCGGGCCCTCCAGGTATGCGCTCTCTGCTTTCGACAACAATCTGTACCACGGCATGACTTCGAGAACTTCGGGAATTGAACTGTGTGCTTGCTGTTCGTCGCGCCTGATCGCCTCGAGCGATCACTCTGAGGAGTTGCGTCGGACTCTGCACGATTTCTTCCTTCAGTGGACTTGCGTAAACGCCTCGCTTGCTATCCTCCCGCAACTTAATTTCCTCCTGGACCGCGGGGCCGCCGATTCCACCGCCATTGGTCGACATACTGAGAAGATCATGAATCTTCTCATTGTAGATCTCCAGGTAGCTGACTCGAAGCAGGAACTCTCGCGAGGGTGTCTCGCGAATGTACGAGAAGATGTCGGTGATGGCCAGAGGGATCACGCCGGGCGATGAAGCAGTGCCTTGCATCGAGAATGTCTTTCCAGTGCCTGTCATTCCATAGGCGAAGACTGTCCCATGATAGCCCTCCATGACTCGTCTGACGAGTCGTTTCGCGAGGTGATCGTAGACTCGGTAGTTGTCATCATGTGTCGTGAAAACGTTGTCTGGGAAGGTCAGCAATGAGCAGGTGCCCTGCAGGTGTCCTCCGCTAACGTACCGTAGTAGTAGTCACCCCCTTCCTTGCCGTGATATGCAATCAGAGACTTCCGACCATCGACCATCCACTCGCCATCAGGTCGTTGATCTTGAGCCCCAGCATCTGGCCGTACTCTGACGCTAACGACCACATTGCCTTTGCTGTCCCCTTTCGACGGGTGTTTACTCGAAGCGTCCGCGCCGGACTTCGCTCCCGTCGCATCGACAGGATCGTCGTACGTTGTGGCTGACGTCGAGTAGGAATCTTGTGCCGAGGAACTTCGGCTTTGCGGGGGCGATGACACGCTGATCAGCCCGTCGGAGAATCGTGCGCTTGCCCTTGTCACGGATTTGCCTTCGCCGGAACCATTGAGCAGACTCGGTGTTCCACTCGAACTTGACGCTGAGGTAGTCGCGGTCACTGTTTTCGACCTGCGATTGCCTGACAGAGGGCTTGTTGGGTGGCTGTTCGTCCGTGTATCTCCCCGGGGAGGCTGAGGAAAAGAGTTGATGCTGACCGTTTTCCGCAGCGCCTTCGTCCCTTGCACAGCAGCAGACACAGAGCGCGGCTGTGGCAAGGCGGTCGTAGGAGCGGGAGTGGATGGCGGTGGGAGTTGCGTGGAGGGAGCTCGCAGCCCGCTTTTCGGTGTGGCCATTAACGATCTGCCTGGAGTGGACGGTGGCTGAATTCCCGAGGACTTTCGCGTTTTTGCGACGGGCAGCGCCGGAAGGGCCATGTTCGGTGGCGCATTGGGATTCCGTTGTGGTTTGGGAAGTGCGGTCGTCATCCTGAAGTTAGAACGCTACCCAACGGTAGCTTTTAACCGATTCGGTCCACCCTTGGGAGAAGGGCAAACGACGGTCGAAGCTCGAATCTGCTGCGAACCAGCTCTGTGAGACTATGCGATAGAGTCGTTGTTGATTGTCCTAAGGAAGGGCTGGCTGTTGTAGCTGTTGAAGGAACGCCGAGAGCCCGTCCATTAACTGGCGTCCGAGATCTCGGGTGGCGGAGTGAATATGGTTCAGGGTGATGTCCGCAAATACACCATGGACTCCTTGATTGTATTCGTCCAAGGAACTTGATGAGATGCCAGGGATCAGCCCAAGAAAATAACAAGCTAGGCGGGGGACCCAGAACCCGGCTTATCAAGGAAGAGGAAGTGAAACGGCTTCATGCAACAGCCACGGGTCGACCTCTTCAAGTACCCAGGAATACCGGGGTAGGTAGCTAGCTCAAGAACATCAGCGACTGGACGCTCAGAAACAGAGGTTCACCTGGGGGGTTGCCAGGTGAGTAAACCATTGCCTAATCAAGGGCTGTGTGGAAGGCTGCAGGTGAAAACGTCGGCCCATACGCAGCATGAACCGGGGTTGGGTCGAAAAGCAATCAAGGGCAGGTGAGACCAGAGTGATATAGGGGTGAAATATCAAATACACAACGTCTGAGCCTTCCTACCACGCGGCAGGCTGGTTGGTGCCCCAGTGAAAGGGCGGGCTCCTTTGTATGTGACAACCTGGGAGAACAGGCCATGGGATTGTCCGAAATCGTAGCCTTGCATACCTTTTCCAGTTCGTCTCAGACTCGCACAGGCACGAAGTCCTCCTCCGTCCTCCCTGTCCAAATGTATAAGATTGAGGAAACGGTCGGTCTGCGACTGGGCAAACGGGCCCGGGTCTGGTGTAGGATTGGCAAGCCTGTTTGCGGCGGGATCTCGCGGCTCAGCTGTCGATCCAGAGATCGCAATGGCCTCTCGGTGGAAGCTGGTGACGAGGAAAAGTAAGGAGGTCTCGCGGTGGAGGATGTCTCGTCCCTGGGGGAGGTGGGGAGTGGTCTGGATCAGGGCGGCCGAGCGTGGAGGTGGAGCGTGCAATCGCAACCCAGGACTGGAGAGTGACAAATTGGGCAGAGTGACAGAGTAGCAGAGCAGAGGCAGTGGCACTCTTCAGGATTTGAGATTTTGGAAGACGAGACGGGCGGGGACGAGCAAGTCGAGATCAGTCGGGATCGGGAAAGATGGGATGGACGGTGAACAAGTTGAGTGGACTAGTGAGGTGGGCGGCAGCTTGTGGTAAGCTGTCGTGGTCGTGTCGTGGGCGTGTCTGTCGGTGGTCGACCGTTTTCAGGAATTCTGGTACCGGTCCTTGGGGCCAACGGTACTAGTAGTGAGTGGTACTGTGGGCTGGCAGGTCGAGGTCGAGGGGCAGGGAAGGGTGCTGCTGGACACGGGACGGAAGCAGCCACCAGAAGAAACAAGCAGAGACGGACGGGCCAGATTCGGGGTGCAGCCTGTGGTTCGTGCTCTGCTGCTGCAACCACGAGAAGAAAAGATAGTCTAAATGGAAGCCAATGTTGTATAGACTTTTGGATCGAGGTGGTCCAAGTCGAGGGCGTGCGTGGTGTTTGGAAGGTGCTGAGCAGCAGCCAAGATGGGCAGGCTGCGTGCGTGTGGGTGGAGGGCACGAAGAGGCGGACGCAGGAAATTGGCCTGCAGAAACAGACGAGGCCTAACGGTATGGGGCGGCGGCTGCAGGGTGGGGACAGATGGGCGACCGCGGTCCGGGGTTGGCTGATAAGTGCCACGACGATCGGCACGGATGCTGGGACAGTGCTAATAAAATACTGCCAATATAACAATCGAGCGATGAATGAGTCGAATCGAATCGCACACAGAGAGGGCTCATATCAAGGCTGCAAGGGCATGTGCAAGGGCAGTGCACACACCAATTCGAGACCCAAGGGGCTGGAGACATGCAACACGCAAAACGACACGCAGCGCAGCGGGCAACGCAACGCTACGCTACGCAACGCAACACATCTATCTCATCACACAATAATACATAACACTTGACACCCCATCCCCCTCCCGTCGGTGTGTGAGCAAGCTGGCAAGCCACGCCCGGGTGCTCAGACTCGGCGTGATGGAGACGACAATAAAATCAAAACCACAAATGCTTGAGGGCGCAGCGCAAGGCGGCGCAGGAGGCGTGGGGCGTCAGTCTACTTGATGGCCCCGACGTGACAGTCTCAACGTCTGTGTGTCTGTGTGTGTCTGCCCTGGCTGTCTTTTGCACACCCATTCGTCTGTTGTCTGATGTGTTATTTGTCTGTTCTCTGTTCACTGCTCTCCCTCCTCCATTTCCTCTCTACTCACTACTCTATGCCCTGTGCCCTGTGCCCTGTGATGACCTATGGCCTGTCGTTTCTGTGCTCCGTGCTCTCCCTCTCCCTCCCTCCACCTTCCCCCTTTGATCTCTCTCCCGCTCTTTCTCATCTCATCTGATGACAGAAGCGGCAGTCGTACCACGGTATGGTTTATACACTGTAGATTGGCGGATCGACAATCCCTCTCCACGTCCCTTCCCTACGACATGGCACCTGATCATGTCATGTCCAGTCACCAATCAGTCAGTGAGTCGGGGGGCAGATCGAGGAGGATTGACTTCTCTTGGGTGGAGCCAATGCCTACGAACCATTGCCGTTTTCGCAAGCAGCAATTTGACTTAGCCCCGGCCCGTCCAGCACCTACCAGGGCCAACCTTCCTTCCCTCCATAGGGGTCCCTGACTTCAAGGTTGCACCTGCACGATCCCTGTCCAGCGTCACAGCGGGGGGCCCTGTCTGATAACCGCCCTATCGGCGGCCAGCTTCCCAGCTTCGCACCTGCTTTGCCCAGGTTTTGCTGACCCAGTCTTATTTACCCAGTCTAATAAGTCTTTATCACTGGATTCTGTGCCACCTGCATCTCTCTGCAGTACATACATGCATGCATGCAGTCAGTCTTATACACAGTACCGTGTGCTATCCACATGCACCCTGCACAATATTGCAGGACACTTTGACCACGTCGGCCTGCTTCCCCAGATCGACCAAAAAAAAGAGTCTGGTCTGATCTCTTCGGGAAGCTGTGTGCTGACTCTATGGTACTATGTCGCACATTGCATGTAGGGAAACACATACACGAGCCTACTATTGCTTCCAACCCCCCTACCCTCGCTTGCCTTATTTTTTTTTTCTTCTCCCGCCCGCCCATACCAAGCCATTGTTGACGCAAGGGACCCGAAATCTGTACCACACTTTCACCCACCTCAGCCCATCGCCGTTGGGCTCTGACGATGGCCCGGGGAATCGAGGATGCAACCCTACTTCTGGGCCTAACACCCATCCGCGAGCCCGAGTCGGGTGCACAGGATCCATGGCCACTCTCCATCAGGGATAGCGCACCAGCCCGTACCACAGCATTGTACCACAGGCCGGCCAGTTTTGTAGTAGCGAGGCATGTGCCCCATCCCACCCTACCTGTCTGATTGCCAGCTCGGTGCTACGCAGTGCCTTTGCTCGATCAATCAGAAACCCCTTTTCTCGTCTTGTTCCTGGCGCCCTGCTCGACGTGCAGCAGAAAGTGTCAAGCCGTCGACTCCAACGCTGCTGCATATTCTAGCCTATATGCCACGGCAGAAGCATGCGGAATTGGGGCGAGGGCGAACCCGAGGCTCATTTCAACCCTCGCGCCTCTTGACGTCGTATCCTCTGTGTCCGTTGCTCGGTCGCGTTCTCGACTGCACCGTTTCGCCTGCCTCGGCCCTCAACGGCGTGACACTCACAGCTTTGACCATCATCGCACGCCGTGGCAGTCGCAGGCTCATCGTCTCGATCCCGCCTGGCGCCACTTCCGAAAGCTTCTCCACCAGCTGTCATCGCTCAGCCTGGCCAACCCCAGGCTCACAGGCCTCCCTGTGGCCAGCACGGGGCATGCCGTACCGCTGTCAATGGGATGAAATCTTGCCGGATTGACAGATGAGACACAGAAGAGGAAACTCTTCCGTCTCATACGCTGTCGTCGACACGACACGGATGCGTTCGCCGTAATTTCCGCAGGGTGCCACTGAACGGTGATCTGCGAGCAAGTGGCCCTCAGCCGCCCAAAGCGGCAATCCATACCCGTTCCCAAATGTATCGACGCAGTACTGTCCTGATTCTTCAGACCCCTCCGGCCAGCGGAAGGTTCTCCCGCACTGCGATGATAATTTTGGTATCCGGGCTGTGGCGCAACTGCATCGACAAAATCTCGGTGCTATTCTACAGAGTTTGAATGGGAAATGACAGCGTTGATGCAGCATGCCCGCGTTGCTATGCACTCACTCCCTCATCCCTATTACGAATCTACAAGATGTCACTCTAAGACGTCACCTCAATATAGGGGGGTGTTGGCATTGTTGTCTGCTGCAAGTTGTGTCTGCCAGGGCTTTAGGGGCCGGGCACCGCGCAAAATCCTGGTCTCACAGCTCAGGAGGATCAGGAATAACAGCATCACGACCCTCGTTTTCTTTTTCTCACACGGCTGTGGTTTCGTCACGGGGGCTGAGAAGGCTGCCGCCGATATCCTTGCCCGGAAATCATGTCCAGAGCAACGAAACGAAACCGCCTCGTCTGGCTCCCAGTTGCTGCCGCGTGGGAATATCCTCCGTTCCCGACACATCCGTCCTGCACACCCACCCAGATACACACATACATGGTTAGATGAGATGATTGATGATTGACAGATCCGCCCCTCGGTCTGAGCACCCGCTGCATGCCCTCGCGTCGCACTCGTCCACCCGATAGTTCTGCAGGTCGCTGACTCTCGTGCCGAGGAAGATCTGTGACGTTTCGGCCGGCTGCAGATTCGCGAATCAAGGCTGGGCCTGTGATGGGCTATCACCAGACTCGCATCGAGCGGACGAAACATGTTCGCATCGAAGGACGTGCCCAACGAAGGACCGTTCCGCACGAGAGCCAGCGAGACTTTCTGGGACACTGATTTAGTTCGCGGTTACTGGATGCCGGGCGAACCTGGCTCACCCTCGGCATGGCAAGCTGCTGAGCGGCCTTCCTGAAACGTCATCCAAGATGCTGGTACCCTGCCCACCGCAACCTGTTCTGATAGGATCGTCTCTCGGAAAGTATGCGTCTGACAATTGTTTTCCATGGTTGGACAATAATTTTCATCCGCACTTTCGCACGTTCGTTTGATTCTAGAAAATGGTTCTTGCCAGGTTCGACATGGCCAGCCTCTTGTCATACGTCGGCCTGGCCTGGGCGGCGAGGAGGACTATCAGCAGGGCCCGCGATCCAACTAACAGCTAAGGGCTGTCAGTGCGTTCACGGACGGTTTCGGGTGCATGCGGTGATCATTCTCGACGCCGCAATGGTTGCTCCTTTGGTGGCTGACAAGCTTTTCAGAATTGTCTTCTGTCGAGAACACTCACTGCCCAATTCACCCTACCATCGCGATGTATCAACACCGTAACGACTCATACGCCTTATTCTTCGCTTCTGTATGGTTGGTTCATGGACAGGCAAGGATGTGGCATACACTTCTGCCACACCCACGGGATGATCATATTACTGTCTGCCGGCATAATGTCCCGCATCATTGTCTCGTCAGCAGCGCAATCGTACTCTTGCTCGCCGGCTTCCCCTCGCTGCGAGCAACGACAGCCGACCGGAAGAGAGGGGATCCAACGCTTTGACCCCATAGAGCTTGCAAGGCTACCCCAGAGCCTCACAACCAAGCCTCGACTGTTCTGTAACCCGGCACGTGCAGCAGGAAGAGCCTCCTTCCCCAAAATCCAACTCCCGTCGGACCAGGTGCTCCTTTCTATCTTTTTCCCGCACTTCAGTGGCTGCTCTGTCGGGCGCGGTTCACCGCTTGCCCGCACTGCGCGGCGAAGCTGTCGCGATCGATGATGTGGTGCCACTAAGACGCAATCCCGCGTCTCGCGCGGGCTTCGCAGGAGCTAGTGCTTCAAGATATGCGAGGTAGGGCCGCGGCGGGGAAACAAACCTCCTTAGACTCGGTATGGGGGACATCAACATCGTCCCCGATGCGGTGATGAGCAACGCGCTGCGGGTGGTAAGAAGAGCAGTGCAACAGTGAGGGTCCTGCGTTCTAGAACCGCGCATACTGCGCGACATCGACGACAGAGTATTGCCCGGCCGTATGCATGGTCGATCACGAAGAAACTTTCGTTTGCCTCTTGAACGAGTGTCAAAAGGGCGAAACACCCCGTGCTGAACGAGCCAAGTGTTCGCATCACAGGTGCGTACTTCACAAAGTCGTGGCATGGCTGAGAGACTTCAATGCGCTTGATTCGGCTCGTTCATCCAAAACGGTTGCAATATCACAGGTCCAATATCACGATTGTGTAGCACCAGTTTCCGATAGGACAACGATAGTTCGCATTCTGTACGATTAGCTTTCATTCATACACGGTTAGCAAAAGGAATTTCGAGACACGCAGGATTCTTGGCATGATTGTCACGATCATCCTTTCAGAAGGACCGAACTCGCACAACAGAGTGGGACAATCTGCAGGCAGTGCCCAAACATCACATGCAAAGCTTGAGTGTGCACAAAATAGTGACGTCGAATTCAGAAATTGTCACCGCCCACGCCAGACCACGTTTCGATAGTCAAGGCCTTCCGGTGACCCTGCCGCCACCGTGGCGCCCGTCTGATTATCTTATTCATCGGTGGGGCACAAATTTCTCAGACGGTGCTCAATAGAGGGGACGGATGGCAGAAGTCCCAGACGACGGCGCAGCGAGCTAGACAAGTTGGCACCCGTCAAAAACGGGGTGCTGGGTTTTAGGATGGGTTGGGCAGGCTGGATGGGCAGGATGGGCGAAGATCCCCACACGCCTCCTCCGAGCCGCCGGCGACATGACGGGACCGGGTTCATCCAGGACAAACACAACGGCTTGCATGGACTCTCGGGGGGTCATAGCTCTGCAGGTAGCCCGGCCCTCCACACTAGCCTCTGAGCTCNNGGGGGGGGGGGGCCAGATCACCAGGAACAGGCAAGCGCATTGAGAGCGACGATATCGTCAGACGACGCAGCTGAGTCGAGCAGAAGGAATGTTATATGTGAAACACAGGATGGTGGGCTCCGGAACTGGGTACCGTGGCTCCGGAGCTGCTGGTTCGGACGGATCGATCATATTGCCCAGAATGGGTCCGGCTATAACGTCGCAATCACATCCGAACGAGAGCGGGACCGGGGAGAACACACCGGCCGTGGGGCATCGGGCTGGACGTCGTCCCCGGTTCTGGCATCTAGTCTATGTTCTGTTTTGTTCACAGGAGCCTAACCCCTCTGCCAACGCTACCCGTTTCAAACACCTCCACAAGCCCGGCACCAACAGCTTCATGCAGTATCCAGTCAAAGGTCATACCATGGAACTCCCTCCATTTCCTCGTCCTTGCGGGCAACACCCCAGCAAATTCCCGCCTCTCCCTCTTAGATGCGTGCTGTTTCGACTCCTGCTTCGCCACGCCACCGTCCCACCTCTCCCTCAGCAGCGTCTCGGGCATCTCTTTGTAGGCCGACTTGGTGAGGATAGCTGTCAGCTGTGATAGAGCCGCAGACACGAGCTTCAGGTATGGACCCTGCCCAGGGACCGCAAGTGAGAGATCGATACTGGGGCCGCCCTGGTGTGTTCTACCACTACCTCCGGACCGGGCACCGCTGCCGCCGGATGCATGGACAGCGCCCTCACCTCCCACGGCGTCGATGGATCCGGCAGCAGCGCGCGACACAGCCGCGAGGCTGATATTAGTGCCTCTATCCTCCGGCCGCGCGAAGATAGACGTGACGCTCCCGACGTCGCGGTCATGAGCCGCCGTTAGGAAGCCTGCCCTGACCAGCTGGTCGACATGGCCCGGTTCAAGGGCCGCATCGCCGGCGCAGACCTTGAGCGCGGCCGGGTTGTCCCCCAGCCAGCGGCAGAAAGCCTCGCGGGTCCCCTCGTCGAGCGCGCCGTCCGCCCCGCAGGCCTCGACGAGCTGCCGCAAGTCCCCGGCGTCGACGAGGAGCTCGCCGACGCCCCCGTCCCTGCCGCGCCGGAGGACGACGACCCTCCGCAGGGCACCCGCGCGCGCCAGCTCCGCGGCCTCGCGGTCGACGGCCGTGGGGCTGCGCAGGAGGGCCTGCAGGTGGGCGACGGTCACGACTGGGGGGAGGGACCGCCGGGCGCCGAGGACCTCGGCCACGCGCGTCGAGCTGAGGCCCAGCGAGGACGGCTGGTCGGGCATCGGGGCGAACATGCGCTCGCGCGAGTAGCGCATCGCCTGCGGGACGTCGCGGAGGGCCAGGTCCGTCGCGAGGGCGTGCACGAGGCCCGTGTCGTCCAGCTTGTCGTGGAAGTAGTCCTCCTGGTCACCTGCCTTGTGCGGCCTGGTGGCGGCGCCCCCTGGTTTCGTCCGCGGGAGCGAGTCGCTCCATGATGAAGACGACGGCGACGACGTGCCGCCGCTTCTGATGCTGTTGTTGGCTGTGGAACCGGTGGCGTTGCCACTGCTTGTCCGCCTTGGTGCGGCGGGCTTCTTCTTGTGTACCCGGTTCGGATTCTTGAGTATGGACTTCAGCCGACTGCTCATACTGTCGTCTGAGACCCTGAGACCATCTATTTGTTGATGGCAAAGACAAGAGGTCTCAAAAGGTTGATGAAGATGATAGAAACGGAGGCAGATAGTCGTCAGCCCGAGTCTTGAATTGCAGCCTTGTAAGCAGCGCCAGGGCGCAAGGGGTTAGGTGACCCGACGCCTGATTCGCTGCCCGGTGCTGCTGGGAAATCGCCACCTGCCACCACTAAGACTAAAGTGTAACGATAGTCTCAGTAAACATGTCAAGTGCACGCCCTGCGGCAGGAAGCCTTGGCTTCCACATTAAGCGAGACCAAAGTGATCTTCATCAACGGTGTGAACGTTTTCATTCTAGTGTGGTTTCCACACAATACAGGGTTGTCTTCTCTATCAGCGAAACTCATGCCCAGGTGTGCATCAGATCAAATCCGGTCAGCAAACCACTTGCGTGGTCCCTTAACTTACCTAGGTATCGAGACATTCTCTCCCTTGCCGTATGCTTGACCCGTTACATTCTTACGTCTCACATCCAAGTCTCCTCTCCTGGACAGCTCACAATTAATTTTCCCTACCTTTTGTCCCCTAATGCTTTCCATGCGGAATGAGTGTCGAATTTTGATCAAAGGCTGGGGGAAGGTGCTGATACTGTAGAATATCGTGGAAGATAGACATATCTTGTCACAGCAGATGTGTATGTAGCTTGGGCAGCAGTTGATATTATAGGAAATGTCCGTGGTGTTAATTTTGTGAGTCTTGTCTGTTGAAGCCAAGAGTTCCCTGAAGCTCTCCTTCACCTCCCCTACAGTAGCCAACATGATGTATGTCCTCTACGATCCTCCGCCCTCACGACCCAGGGTAGAGAGCGATTTGCTCCGCTCATTTGAGGCTTGTGCGTTATGGTGACTGTACGGCTGCGGTGAATTGTTCTGTTTGCAGGAACTTGTTGTAGAGGTAGGTTACTCTCTCCTTAGCGGCACAAAAGATCCCTTACTAGGTTCCTACGTTCCGGGCGGAAATATCTGGCTGTTGGTAGAGTCAAAAGGCTCACAGGTGGGGCTCGAGCTCCGCTATGTCAGTATCGCCAACGCTGGCAGGCTAGCTGCCCCTTGGCTATGGAGAACTAGATTGCTTGAGTGGAGCAGCTTTTCTTCCTTCTGTTGGCTTGGCTCTGGAATAGGAAGCTCGTGTGGCCACTTGAACGATGGTCCATGGTTTGAGAGCGCTTTGGACCGGACGGCGCGACAGTTCTGCTCGGAATCGAGCCGAATGCTGGGCACTCACTTTATCAGTTGTCCATGTCAATCGACAAGTCACAATTGTCTTGGCTAGAACAAGCAATCGGGCCATCTAGCCCAATATTTGTTTGCTAACAATCACAGTATGTAAAACAGCTTTGCGAATAGGTCTGTCAGATTTGGCGAGTTCCTCAGTCAAAATTTGACAAGTGTAACCGTCAAGTCCCTTCAATCAATCAAGTCACACCTACAGCTACATTGGCAGAATCACAGGGAATCCACACCCAGGAAACCTCACCCGCTTCGCTCCACCCTGTCTGTCCAAAGTCTATCCGGCTCCCATCTGCACGACACATCATGTCTTTAAACATGACCACCTGCCCCGACGGTGTCCCCGAGCCCTCGACTCTCGCGATCCCATCCAACATCACCTTCGCCGTCGTCGCGTCCAATGATACAACCAACCCAGCCCTCATGGCCTGCTGCGGTCCAAACCCGGTCAACCTTGCTGAGAGCTGCTTTGCGTGGTGCGAGGCCCCGTCGGGACTGGACTCTGCGGATGACTTTTCGACCTGTCTCAGCATGAACGAAAATAATGGCAGCAGATGGAGACACGGCGGTCTTGGGTGGCACCAGAAGAATGGAGCTGTGACTACGAAGCCTGCAACCAGTCTGTTTGTGTTGGGTATCTGGGCGTTGAGTGCGGCGGCGCTCTCCTGGTGAGAATGATCTCGGGATGGGGATGATTGGGCGAAATGGATGGCATGTGTTTCAATTATAGGCTCTGTCCCAATTTTAGAATTATGGATAATCATCCCCAGAAACAGCATCTAATGACGTGGAAGAGTCAGTAATTACAAGATACGGCGCTGCTTCCCTTGGGAGCCTACTGGTAAGACCAATCCTTCAAGAGAATGTTTCCTTTAAGTCATGTTTCGGGATGGACAATGTTAAACAAAATGAAGGAGCTGGTCAGACTAAATGATGAAAATAGTTGGGGTGGGCAGCACGCCTTCACGTCGGATAGCAGGCTGGCCGCGAGGCAGAGGTTTCATTCAAGACTCGTAGTATTTCCAAGCTAATTCCAAGACGTGCTACTTTGGCCATATCGCTCATTGGTATCCAATTCCAGACCCATCCCAAGACAAAAGGAAACATGAGAGCCGAAAAGCAAAAAGCAAAGGCACCCAACTCCCAGTCGTATCACACATCACACATTATTTAGCAGGAGCCGGCTCAGGCTTCTTGTCTTCAGACTTCGCGGCGTCAGGCCCCACAACATCTGGCGTCACAGGCTCGGACCTTTCAACCGCGCTAGTCACAATGGACCTCTTCAGCTCAGAAGCCACAGGCTCGGGCTTCTGCGGCAGCTCCGGAACGTCCTTGTCGCACTCCGGCTCCTCGGCGATGCGCGGCGTCACGGCCCCGCTGCCGATCTTGGTCTCGGCGTCGCTCGGCCTCCTGGAGCCGTTGAGCGTCTCCTGGGGGCTCTCCTGGACGGCGTCGAGCCTGAATCCACCGGCGCCGGCGGCGGAGTTCATGCGCGAGTGGCGATACGACGACAGCCGCTTGTCCATGATGCGGGAGATGTTGTTGTCGTGCAGCTGGTGGTCCGTGGCGAGCTCCTTGTTCATGTCGTAGTGCCTGATGGTCAGGCTGATGAGGAAGGCGACTGCGCTGATGCCGAGGTAGACCCGGAACACGCCACGGAAGCCGAAGACGTAGCCGTCGACTATCCTGCTCTTCTCCGGCGATGAAGGCATCTCGAGGAGCTGCACGATGAAGGCCTCGGCGTTCTTGGCGATCTCCGCACCGCCGGGCACGTCCGTCCACGACAGCTTGAGCGCCATGATATTCTGGAAGGCGGAGCCGCCGATGCCCACGCCGAGCGCGGTACCGAAGTGCCGCAGGAAGCCGTACATGGCTGCGGCGGCGGCCTCCTCGCCATCGGCGCAGATGGCCTGCGAGGCAAAGTTTTGCGCGTTCAGAGTCGCCCCATGGCCGAAGCCGAGGAGGATAAGCGTCACTACCCAGACCCCGATGGAGGTGTCTGCGTCCCACATTGTGAGCAGGCCACAGGTGATCGTTGTGACGACCCAGCCTGACCAGATGGGCCAGCGGTAGCCGTTCCAGCGAGTGATCAAGATGCCGGTGATGATGGATCCAGGAACAAGGGTCAGCATGGCCGGTAGCAGAGCCAGGCCGGTGTGAATTGGGGAGTACTCCAGCACCGACATGAAATAGAAGGGAATGTAGTAAAGCTCCCCGAAAAGGATCAGGCCTTGCACCGCGCTGCAGATGTAAGTGGAGATGGCGCTGATGTTGTAGAACAACGAATGCCTGAGGAAAGGTTCCTTGGCCATGTACTTCTCCCAGGCAGCGGTACCTGCCAGGCCAACTGCACCAATGATCAAGGGAGCAATGGTGGCCGCGCTGGACCACTCAAACTGTGTGCCGCCCCATGAAATCGCGATGAGAAACAGCGTCGCAGAAACCATGAAGATGGCTGAGCCAACCCAGTCGACGCGTGCGAGCTTCTGTCCCAGCGTCTCAACCTTTGGCTTCAGCGTGAGAAGGAAGGGGATAGAGACGAGACCAAAGGCGCAGAAAGGGAACATGACGTAGAAAACCCATCGCCAAGTGGTATTATCGGCGATGGCTCCACCCAGGACGGGCGCAACGCAGTTGCCCAGTGCCCATGCTCCCTGGACCGTTCCATACCATTTTGGTCGTTGCCGGAGAGGAACGATATCCGTGAAGATGACCAGACTCAGAACAATGATGCCTCCGGCACCGATGCCCTGGACCGAGCGGCCACCCAAGAGCGTGCTGATATTCGGCGCGACGGCACAAATGATTGAGCCGATTGTAAACATTAAGATGGAGAAGACTAAGAGGATCGGTCGGCCGAATATGTCGGATATTGAGGCTAGGAATGGCATGGCCACTGCTGTTGATAGCAGATATGCTGTGCCGACCCAGAAGCTCTGAGTGGCAGTTCCGCCGAGGTCTTCTACAATAGCCTACAGAGCAATCTGGTCAGTATAGGTACGCAACTGGGGCTCTGTTTGAGGATCGCACGCGGGAGAACATGTGGTGGTTGTTAAATGGGGAGGTAGTCTCTTACACTAAGTGAAGTGACAATGATACATGCGTCGAGTGAAACCATGAAGCTGATGACACTCAGAGCGATCATGATCATTAGTTGGTGAGTCGTTGGCTTCCATTCTGTCTCTTGTCGAAGAGATTCATCAACCACCTCAAGCTTGTTTTCGGGCTGCTGCTTGCTGCCGCGTTGGAAGAGGCCCATTCTGATCCAGTGGTGAAGTGGAGCTGAAGGAGGGCACTATCGGCGGTGGAGATCATTGGAGCTTGTTTTTGTTGGACTTTTGGAGGAATTAAACGTGGACTCTGGTATCTCAGTTGATAGCACTTGTGTACAGATATGTACTAGGGAGGCTTATCCCTGAAACCAAGGTGCTGAGACAGGCGCAAGAAAGTGATAGCAAGGGATGATATGCTCTGGACAATAGAGATGATTGTGTAGACAGAAAGACTGGGAAGTGAGCAGGTTGAGGTCTAGAATGTTTGTGATATTTCTGAGTAGCGGATCCAACGAAGGGCAGGTCGGGACAGGCAGAGACCTCGCCCGCTCTTATATCAAAATCGATGGGAATTATCGCTGATGGATCTCACGGCTCCCATGGAGCCTTGGGGCAGCGCATGTTGGAAGCAAGGAAAGCATTGGCCCTCGACATCAGACAACAACACCAACACCGCTGAGGATGGGATAGAAGTGTGGGGCCTATGAGAAGGAGCCGATCGCAGCACACATGGCTCTTGGGGTCCCAAAAAAGAAACAACACCAGAGGTTCGGAGCTTTAGGAGCCCACATGGGCGAAGAACAAAGCCTTACAAGCAGCTACCCTTGACTTGACTAAGGGCAGCAAGCGTGACATCAGCAGGGGTACTTTGCCCTACCTAGATCGAGAACGTCCTAGGCAACGAAGAGCCGATCGTTGATCGGCAGCGGCCCGCACGTTTCGAGGCATGAGAGAACACGACCCAAGCCTGAGGTTGGTGACCAAATCGGAGCTAGCGCCTAAATGGACCAATGGTCTCACATCATTCCCGAGCAACATGTGGGCATGCCGGCATGCCGCATTTATTCCTCAAGCCGCTGTTTGCTGACCGCAGGATCCTCCGCTGGTGCCAGGCCCAACGTGTCATCGGGCATGGAGCCCAGCGAGGTGGAAGGAAGCTGCCGCGTTGTCACGCCAGACCAACGCAGAATGTAACTTTGCACAGCCGCAAGTCCACCCACATGCACGTTGCGGTGCCTGTTTCAGCGATGCAGTTCGCGGCTGTATGTCAGATCTAACCGATAGACGCGCACGTGTAAAATGCCCTGGTTGCTGGGGAAAGAATATGCTGTCCAGAAACCGAGATTGCATCGTTTCGGATTACACAAACCTGCGGCACAGCGTATTGTCTGCATCTTCGCCGCGTGGCTTTGTGAAATTGCGAACTTGAGAAATTGGGATAAATGATGTGCGGCTGAGGGTGGAGGGTGGGACTGGCCAAGCTCTCTTCAGAGCGGTCAAGCAACCAACAACAACAAATGTAGGCCAGTTGGTTGGGCCAGAATTAGCAGACAGAGTTTTGCCGTTGCCCACGAGGTGGAGTATAGTTCCGGAGTCGTCAAAGTGCAGACGCGACTGCCCTCCATGAAGCGGGCCGGGCGGGTGTGGCACCATGCCTGCTCGAGGCGCGAATGTTGCGTCGCGGTTGGGGGCCAGCGATGCAAGGCTATTGACGCAGGAATGGTGGGTGACATCGCTGGGCACGCGCAGTGCAGAAATATCTTCTGGATTCGAGTGGTGCCATCCAAAGTCATATACGCAAGGCGCGAAGGATATTGAGTTAAGAGCTGAGCATCACAATAAGTTGCCCAAGACATGGCAGCAGCAGCAGCGAGACCGAGCCCTACGGATACAGAGGAGTCTCGGGCCGGAGGTTCGAATCTCACTGGGTGGAAACGATCTCACCCAAGGAGTTACCAGAGCCTTGGGTTCGGAGTTGAGGAATAGTATAATAGCCCGTACACGTGTAGGGACCGCGGATGGGCAATAATACCACGGGTGGTCCACCGCGTCGTTGATCAACTCGATTGGGTTTGTCGCCGCTGGGCTGGGCGGAGTTGCTCGAACCGCCAGCGTGACGGCAGACCGCTCATCGCACACCAAAATTGGAGAGCCAGCAGTGGCGTTGGTGCTCTGTTGGTGCTAGAGTGCTGCAGACGGGCGGATCAGTCGACGATGGAGTCATGTTGCTAGCTCGGTGTGGCACAGCAGCTCCTTCGGCGCCGCGTCGATCCACCTCGTCTGCTGTGCCGTGGGAGGGAAATGAGGGCGAGTGCCGGGGACGATTGTTCGGGGATCTCGAGCCAAGAACATAGAAATGACGGCGGAGGAAGGCCAGACGTGCCGTGGGATGGGGTCCAAGAGTAGACGTGGCGCAGATGACCCCGACGTGATGAGGTCAACAAGCGTGGTAAGTCGGCAGGAGAGATGAGGTCGTGCGAAGCGCGGGTGCAGGTGCGGTTGTGGTCCGAGCTCTGTTCGCAGCCCCCGTCTGGCCCAATCCAGACTCGAGCTCCACTTTCAGGGCGGGTTCGTTCACAGCACCATGACAGGGGACCAGCTCCTCCCTGGGCCTTGGGTCAGCACAAAATGACAGGAAGGAGGGTCAGCCAGCCTTCCTCTTGCTCGTTTTCAACAAGGCGCCTGCCCTATCTACAAGTTCGTGTTGAATTGATCTGTAGTAGTTTCACAGAATATTCCAAGGAAATCCTCTGGAAAACTCGTCGGCTGTCTCGGCGACGTCGTGCTGACCATTATTCAATCCTTCGTTGCTCAGTATGCATATGTATTACCTGGACTGGGTAAGGCAAGACAAGGCAAGGCTCATGTACGATGACTCGATGCACGCCGCGCTTAATTAACAGCCAGATCCCACACACGCACAGCTGCACATGCACGTCGCTAAAAATATCACCCCTGGACCCAACACACTGGAATACTCGGTGCGTGCCGACATCTCATCTCAGCGGCATCGCACCCTTGCATTTCCCGTTCCTCGCGTGATGCAACAATCTCTTTCCGCTGTGTTTGATACCAGCACCATCTCCGCTCCTCTGCATCATGCATTACCTGTTGACGCCCACGAGGCTGCGTTGCACAACCCAAACCAGACTGCAGGGACTGTTACATTGGTCCCTGTCATCTGGGAATCAGGTGCAGCCAAAGTTGTGTGAGATGTTCGTGATCCCAGCCCGCTCACCGAGACAAGTCAGCTCGTGTGCAATAGGCCGAATTGCGGTGGTCATTTACCTCATTGTTTCTTGTCGTTCAATCCTGGATCAGGTCTTCGAATGGGCCTGACTAGTGGTTTTGTGCCGTTGACTTGTCACAACACAAAGCCGACCAGGGCTCAGAGATTGCTGCTGCCAGCTTTGGGTGGCAACCAGTACTATTTGCTTGGAGTAGACTGAAAAGCCGCATCTATGCATCATCTTCGGTACCGGAGAAAGCACTTGCTCAGGTACGGGCAGAGAAATTCCAGGGAAAAACACCGAAACCGCAACTGACCCTCGGCGGTCGACAGATTCATCCGCATGAGCCTTTACGCACATGCCAAGAGTGGTTGGCCGAAGCGGTTGAGACCTTACGGACAGGTGGCATTATTGCTCCGCTCGAGCCTGAGTAGAAATTGCATTCTCAGGCAGGAATGTTATTGGGAGCAAGGCTACCGCCCCGACAAGGCGGTGTCCATGCTCGATGAAAAGGTCGGATCAAGAAAATCCACCAAAGTGTATATTCCGCAATATTAGAGTAAGACAAAGTTCGGAGGGAAACTCGGACAAGAATTTGGGAATATACGCATGCCAGTCCGTCTCGAAATCGCCTGCAGCGTACATGGCATAACAGTACTCCCAACATTCCGGAAACCAACCAGATAGCCCCCAGTCCAGGATATAGACTTTGCCATCGTCCCGAAGTACGAGGTTCTGGCGCTGTATATCCCCGTGGGTAAAGACCGGCGGGCCCTCCTTCAGGATCTTTGGGATGATTCGATCGTACAGCTTGGATCTCTCCAGGTTCATGTCCGAGTTCGCTCTCATGGCGTCGGCGAGGCCCTTCCCCAGCTGCTGCACGGTCTCGCACGGCCCGCCGAAGTCCTCCCCCGAGATGGTGCGGAATATAAAGTCCGGCAGGGGCTCTTTTCTCAGGTTACCAAACTCAGGAGGCAAAACCTGCCCGAAGACCCCGAGGGACGGCAGAGCGCGCATTTCGGCGAAGTGGGCCGCGATCTGCTTCGATATGTCCTCCTTCTGAGAGACCTCGAGGTCTGCCCAGGCGGCATGTAGGGTTGGACCTGGTATGTACTCCATCACGATGATGGTGCGTTCGGCCTTCTTGTCGTTGAGGATGGCGTATACCGTCGGGAGTGCAATGTTGGTCATCTTGTTGAGATAGACCATGATCCACCCCTCCATGGTGCTAAATTTGCCCTTTTTTGTGATATACCTCTCGCCGATACGTGCAACCTTGTTGTGGTTTAGGTATGTTTGATATGTGCTCCCAGCCTCCTCGATCTCCTTCAGCGTCGGCAGGGGCTGCGGGAGATCCGAGGCCAAGTAGAGTACCTCACAATTCTCGTCTTTGGTCGGGTCCATGATCGGTAAACAAAACTGCGGTCCAGGTTTTGCTTACTTTTAATGCTCGGATTTAAATTTATGTAAATTACACTTTTCAATAAATTTATGATTATTCATCAAGACACGTTCGTAGAGGATAGAAGCGGTGTTTCACAAAGTCCACGTAGCTAGGATCAAGAGGACAACTCGTAGTGAGAAGAGAACCATAGCAAGGAAATTTCTTCTGATGCTGGCCAGGGAGGGGACCATTAAAGCACATGTACTGACTTCTCGCTTCTACAATGAACTCTTTGCTACATGCGAACGAGACTCTTTGTTGATAGCCGGATATGTCTAGTGCGTTGAGAAGTGTACCGGCAGATCCCGTTGTCCTCCACCTTTGCTGCAAAAGGATTTTTCGAAGACGCTGCATCAAATTTCATGGAAATTTGTTCATTCCGTGGCATAGCATCAATCTCAACACAGCGCGGTACAGAGTAGACCATTAATTGACGGTCCTTTGCTCGAGCAATCAATTTTCTTATTCGTGTAGAATTTAGCAGAGGCTCTCAATTGCTCTCAAAGCTGAACGGGCGACAACTGAAAAGAGAGCACAAAAGAGTGACATGAAGAGGAATAAAGCACCCGGTTTCAAAATTGGACCATCCGACTCGATGTGTAGAGCCCATCACACCACATAAGCAGAAGCTTATGAGCGTGAGTGTGCCACAAACACTGACTGGCTTAAGCAGATAAAGCCTCCACCTGAGCCCACCATTTTTGAAGCGTCCTGGCATCTCTCAACCAATCTGAGCAGCCAGGAAGCGCGGCGCACTCACAGCTGCCTCAGTCTGATACAAGAAGTGCGCAGGGAGGATGATGAGCGTGCCGAAGCACACGGCATCGGTAGCGGCGCAATATACCTCAGTCTTGGACGTCGGGAAGTTGGGGATGCGGCCGGCGTTCTGCAGGTTCTTGGTGTACCCGAACAGGACAACTCCCTTGATCTGGTTCTGGATGGTCGAGCCCAGCTCCGAGATGGAGGCCGCCATGACGGCGGTGCCCTGGCTTTTCCCCCGCGGTCTCATGTTAGCACCCAGTTGGACCGCCACTTAAGTGTTTGGAAGAAAATTTGGTCCAATCTTACCTGTACCCGCCGGCAACAATGGCGGCGTTGGGGCACTTCGTGTTGGCCAGGGTGAACAGCCTCTTGGCTTCGTTGATGGCCGCCCGGGTAGTCCCATCGGGCAGAGCGTTGGACGGCAGGTCCGCGATGTATGGCCCGCCGACGCCTTGTACCCAGACCTGAGAGGCGCCATACCGGCTCTCCAGGGCATCTGCGACAGTTGGGCCGGCGCTCCCCCCCTGTTTTTGATTTCAGGGTCAGACGAGCCCGAGAATTTCGGAAGTGAGGATCTCACCATGTTACCCAGCTCGGTGGAGGCGCGAGCAAAGACGAAGATCACCCTGGGGCATGCGGAGCTGCTTCCAGACTCGAGCTCGTTGCGGGTCAAGCCAGCCTGGCGGACCTCAAGGTCAGCGACACTGGGGTCGACGGCGACCTCGATTGGGCCCTCGATTGGAGCCGCGGCAACGAGGGCGGCGCAGAGAGAGATCATGGCGAGGAACTTCATCTTGGAAATTTTTGCAGAGGACTGGTAGCCTTGAGAGGGTGGTTTCTGAAAGAAGGGAAACTTGAATTCTGGGCTTGGAGCGAGGGAACGGAGGCTTCAGGACTGAGCGAGAGCTTGAGTCTGACGAGCCAAAAGTTCATCACATTCAGAGAGGGACATTGACAGAGTATTTATCTTATTTTCGATCTTCTATTCTGTCCGTAATTGTGATGATTTGTCTACTTGGAGCCCCCATATGTTTCTTCGCGTGTTGAGGTAGTCTGCCATGTCCACCATTCAAAGTCTCCTGATGACAAGAAGCCCAATGTCAGCGACCACCCCTCGAATTGTAGAAATTCTCGTGAGATCGATCGGTCCAGTCGCATCTACACAAAATCTACATCGTCGGTGGGCCAGTGTTGGTGTGCTGGACGTTCCAAGAAAAGGGTATGTCACACTAGGGCCGCCGTTTCGCGACAGAACATCGAATTGGGGAATAGTCGGAGGCGCTTCCGCTGACCGTCTTGGTAGCACCCAACTCGAGAGCCTCGGGACAAGACCCTCGACAACAAAACAGGACATAACAACGAATTACAGGATGAGGGGAGTATGCTGCATGAGAACTAGAATGATGCCAGTGGGCTGCGTTGACTCGGGTGTCGGCCAATGGCCTGCTCGGTGCCCATAATAATAGCAGCTATACCCTAGAACAGTCCGCAGCCTTATTGGACGACGATGACTACTACTCGGCTTGCCAATGTCTCAGTCTCACCCGCCATGGCTGACCCTGAGGTCATTCATAGACTTACACAACAGTATCAAGCCCTCTTCTTCAACATCATTTGCCAGGTTTCCCGGTCGTTTCCGAAAGAATTGGCAGGGTGAGAGACGCGCCATCGTCTAAATGACTCTTGAGCACTTGAGAGAGCCTCGGCTTCAAAAAAGCATTTCTGCCTAGTTCGATCTGATTGTAACATGAAAACTCACATTTGCAGTCGACCGAGGTAATTTGCAACTCCGAGGATGTCAAAATTGATTAAGGAGGAGACAAAGCGGTGTTGCTTTCCTTGGGAATCCAGATCAAGATTCGCCGCGAAGAGGAGGCGTAATACTTGCGCTGCCATGGAAGCTTTCAATAACCAAGCGACCCTGAAAATGATGGTTTTTTTATTCAGGACCTGCAGGAAACTATTCCAGGGGCGGAAGTGGATGCCAAACAAGATGGGAGTGTGATGCCTGGGTAGTTCTGCGCAGAATCATGACTTACCCCTCTAGCTATCTGAACAAGTGTCTTGTGAGAATCAGAAAATCTCATTTGCTGTATATATTCTTAAGTCGTATGACCAGTCCATTCGAAAGCCTCGAAGTAGAACTCCGGTCCTTCAAAATTTGACACAATATGTTGATAGCTCACGGGCTAGAAAACTTACGTACGAGTTGTCTTACTCCACAGGAATTCTTCATAACTTTCTCTTGCGCCCGGAATAACACAGGCATCTTACAGCTTCTGAATCAGGCTTGGCTCAATGATCAATGTCAATCGACCACTCTGGACTAGTTGGGGCTAACGGGTCACACAACAGCAAGACAGAAAATCACGAGACCTACCCCGAAGTCTTTAAAAAGTTTCATTGGCCAACCCGCAGCGTCGTTCTGCATGTATGCACACCCATACTGCAGCCCACAATCCAACAACCAGGCGAACAAGGGTTCCTGATTGAACCGCGGCTGGGGGCTGGCGAGCCGCTGCCTCGGTTGGGATTTGAAGGATCTGTAACGGCCTCCTAATTTACTCTTGGCTCCCATGTGCTTCTGATCAATCCTATATGCACGTCAGGCAACACCCCCAACAACCAACACCCAGGCAGGATCGAAAATCCGTTGACATAACATCGCATTCGTGCAAAGCGAGGCCAAGGGAGCACTGCCTGCCCAAGATGGAAATATCGACGATGTCTCTAATTGATACAGCTCTAGCGTCCCATTGATGCCAAGCACCCAACTGCACGCTTGTTTTATGAGAGGCGACACTCCAATGCTCCTGCATAACTTTTCAGTGTGGCCGTGATTTCTTGGCATAGGAAGCAATATGATTACCAATATGCAGCCAGAGGGCGTTTGGACGCTTTTCTAGGGCAAGTTCTCTCCCTCGCAGACCATGAACTGACGTGACCTTCTCTTGACCCAATTTAGCATTTGACCATTCAGCGACATATCTACCTCTACGCGGCGCCTTTACTGCCGATAATTCCCGGGAGTGGCGTGTCAGAGTTCCGCCTCGGGTACAAGTGGGTGTGGTGGGCTGGGCCGCCCAATGTGGCTACTAGGTGAGCATTTTGAATGTAGGGGGCCGCACGGCGCGGCGCCAACCGCATAATTTGTGAGCTCGCCCGGAAATCCTACAGCTTCTTTGGGGGCTTTATCGGGTGCCAAACTTCAAAGCCTTGTGCGCGTAGCTTAGCATCCTTCTTACCTGGAGTGGAGTGGCCACCAATCTGGCCGGGCTCATAGTGTTGTCAGGCTCAAGATTTTCATGCGTCTGTGTCCGTTTAGAGATTCGAGTGGTGTGTAGACCTCGTAATTGGCAAACCATTAATTTATGTCTTATCCTCCTTTCACAGCCATGTTTTTGACTTATCAAGCTCCGCTGCTCTGTTGTAACGGGTAAGATCATCCACAGCGCTTGGCCTGGATGTTGATTGACTCTTTGCCTCAAACTCATTCGCAAGCCAGCACATGTACTTGGCGCTCAAGCGGCGCCTTCCGATGTATTTTGGCTTCTGTGGCGGCTTGTATGACGAAATGGCTTTCGTTATCTTGATTCTACTTCTTGGCCATCTCATGTGGAGCATCGGCGGCAGCATTTATCAAACAGTCTACAGGCTCATCTAAGGACTGTGACGGTAGCTCAGGAAACGCGCCTGTGCAAGCTCACCGAGCCAAGCACATGCTGTATCGATTTAGAGACTACAGCAGGAGCTGTTGCTTTGATTTGTATTGATACTTGCACTTTCAGTCCAAATGGTACCGGTAGACATAGACTGCTTTGCAACTGAGCGGGCGTCATTCAACCTACAACGATGCAATCGCGCCGTTGCCCGTCGTCGTTCGTCTCGTTTATCCGCAAAGCTTCACTCTTTAGATCACAGCGTCGGCTGAGGCTGTGCTTGTGGTTCCATCATCGTTGCCAAGAGAAAAACGGTCGGGCAAGGCTCTGTCATATGGGAATGCGGAGATCACCCTTCGAAGTATGTGGATGTAACCGAAATTTGAAGTGATGAACGCCTTCAGGCACAACAGGAGAATGTATTGATGGAGCATGCATGCATTGGTCAAAAAGTAGCAGAATTTGGTCCATCTAACGAACGCGAGCCCCAGCCAGGCAACCAGCATGTTAGGGCTACTGGTCTCTGAACTGGGGGTGTCACGAACGACCCGTTCGGCTCGATAGGTGCCTTGCATGATAACCTGTGATACTAAACCCCTTCGTGGGTGGCCCACCAATTAGGCATGTTCACGGACCGCAGCCTTCAGTCATCAGGTATTACAAGGTCTATTCGAGCCTACTCGCGTCGGTGTGCAGCGTGAGTGGTGCCGGGCCGGTAAGACCGTCCTCCGCCAGAAGGCAGTTGGGAAGAAACGACGCTCAGTGCGTGAGTCGAACCCTCGACGGCCCCGTCTAACATACGGGGTGATCTGTACCGCTGCACCACTCAGGCTGGTCCTGAACACTTCTTGAGGCGAGGGGTTGCGCGATCGCGTGGCTTATGAGGGGCGTGCTAGGCTCCCATCTGATCTTTGGGGGCGGAGGGGGGTAGAGGGCTCATGTGAATATGAAGGGGAGGCAGTTGGCGGGGCTAGCCCTCTCGAGGAAGTCGTTTGCTTCCCTGGCAGCGAGCAGGTTTCCCTTAGTACTCCCGCTTGCCCAGCCTTCACCTGCGCTGCCAGGCCCTGGCCTCTACCTGCTGATAGGCATGGGCACCATGGCCGCTCAGGAGAGAACAGTCCACATTGGATCCTCTAGACACGTGGTAAGTCTTGAATCTTTGGGGAATAGGACCATAATACGAGGACTGGCATTTTAAGCCACTTGCCAGCTTCCAATGCTGACACTCCACACATTGAACGACAAACATGACTGTGATGTTTCTTGTTGAAATTAAAAACCCACAGTATTGAATACCTAATTAGGCTCATCGAGCAGCATGAAAACCTAAAGGATAACACTAGTACTTTATCATTCTGCTTATGGCCTTCAAACGACAGCATGCTGAATCAAGCAACCACTACTATCAGAGACAGTCGTCACTTGCTCTGGAACATCAGGGATGCAACTGAATGACACCTACCCTCAAAATTAATGCTTAAGGAGACTAATCCCTTTGAGATACTGATCTTATCCCATCGACTGAATCTCGGACACCATCGTGAGGGAGAAGCATGCCCAAGTGAGCATCGTTAGTGTAGTCAAGCCAGATGAAATCAAGACTTGACTGCAGTTATTGATGTGGTCATCAAATCCAAATGAAACACTAACTTGACCGTAAAGGGAAGTTCTCATGGAAGGAACAAGTTGCTCTTGAGTATAACTCTTCTCGCTGGTTCGCCATGGCTGGTCGTCGACTGACTTACATAATCAGACCCATCTGCCCAGATGTACCTACCTTCTTTGGGGCCAGTCAACAATCTCCAGCAGTCCTTCCAATCCTCCGTCCAAACCGTTCAAGATGGTGCACGACGCTCGTCATGCTATCACAGGCGAGCATGACAAGTTCATGCTCTACGCCCTCGGTAAAGCAGCTCTTTCACCCCCAGCGCCCACCAAGTTCTGCGTCGGGGCTTGTCTTGTGAACGGTGACACGGGCGAGATCCTCTCCACAGGCTACTCCCAGGAGCTTCCTGGCGACCGTCCTGGAGATCCTGGAAACACACACGCCGAGCACTGCTGCTTCATCAAAATTTCAGACCAGCACGGTATCCCCGAGGCCCGCATCGGAGAGGTCCTGCCCAAGAACACGGTTCTGTACACGACCATGGAGCCCTGCAACAGCAGACTTACGGGCAATAAAAGCTGTGTCGATCGCATCATCGAGCTCAAGGGTGCGATACGGACTGTCTACGTCGGTGTTGAAGAACCAGACACCTTCATCGCTGGTAACTCTGGCCGGGATAGGCTGGAGACCGCAGGGGTGAAGACGGTTATTTTGGCTGGGCTGGAGGATCAAATCATGCCCATCACTACGGCTGGCCATGACCAGAATTGACTGAGGCTCATGTGGGTGAATGTTCGTCAAACCGCAAAAGACCAGATGAAGAGAACCTGTCGAGAGTGCTTCGAGCTCCGTCAACCACGCGTCGTGGTCAGTCACTGCAGTGGACTTTCACGCGCCGGAGCGGCAGGGGTCCCGGCCTGGATCGCCTCCACTGTGCCTCTTTGCTGTGCCTCTCCAAGCTTGACCCGGTTACACCCAACACCACCGATCAAGTCGTGCATGGTTCTTTTGGACAATTCTCCTATTCTCAAGCCATAAAAATGGATGACAGTGGCACTGTCGACGTCCACTTCGGTTTTGAGAATGGTATCCTCGATCCAAATGTGATTGCCAGTGAGACACCAGTCAAGAGCTCGACTTGTGTTGCATGCGACTGACAAACGCCTCCAGGGCTGCCTGCTGGATGTAGGGTGACCTCCTTCAGAAGACACGGAGAAAGCTTTTGGGCGCACACCGGCAAGATTGCAACCACATCAAGTGATGGTCATGTCGCAAACTTCTTCATTAAGATTTTGTCCGGCGAAACCGGCAAGAAGATGGTGCACAGCGAATTTGAGTCCATGAGAGCCATATACTCCCTGACACCGGACTTTGCCCCGAAGCCTATCATTTGGGGGACGTATGAGTCTACACCAGACACCCACTTCTTCCTCTGCGAGTTTCGCGAGATGAGCGACACGATGCCTGACCCCAGTGCGTTTGCCTCTCGCCTCGCAAGGCTGCATCAGACCAGCAAGTCGCCGAACGGCAAGTTCGGTTTCCACATGACCACATACAGCGGGAACCTACCCCAAATGACAGATTGGGAGACGAGCTGGGAAGTCTTCTTTTCCAAGAACTTGAGATTCGCACTCGATCTCGAGGTAGAAGCCAAGGGCCATGATCCCGAGTTTGACGAACTGGTCCCTGCTATTTTTGGCAAGGTCATACCGCGTCTGCTCCGACCGCTCGAGACTGAAGGACGCTCGGTGAAGCCATGCCTCGTCCATGGAGATCTTTGGTACGCAAATTCCGGGATTGACGTCGCCAAAGACGAGCCGCTTATCTTTGATGCATGTTGCTTCTACGCACACAATGAATGTTAGTGGGTTTGCTTCTCAACCTTGCGTTAGTGACGATACTGACGACGACAAGACGAATTCGGGCAGTGGATGCCAGCTTGCAATAAATTTGGCGAAGATTACCTGGCAGCCTATCACTCTGTTGTACCGATATCAGCACCCGAGGAAGACTATCGGGGAAGGCTCGACTTGTATAAACTGTGAGTCGGCAGATTCGAAGCCACTTCACGGCCGCACGACCGCTAACATGGAGGCAGGCGATTCAATACCCACGTTTCTGCTCTTTTCAAAGACAGTACGAGTTTAAGGGAACAGTGAGTACTCATCAGGTTATTGTTTTCCTGAAAATGGAAGATGATCTTCGTCTAATATTTCAAAAAGAATGCTTGGCGACATGAGAGACCTGGTTCGACAGTATGGCCAGTGATTAAGCTGTCGCTGTCGGGATACAGAGCATATTGATCGCATACATGCAAGACGATCCGGTCGAATGCCGCCCTACGGACAACGGATTGAAAGGCAGAATCTGATTCTAAGATTACTGGGTGTTGACGCAACATCACAGTCACATATTCTCACTACAGAGCAAGTGCTGGGAAAGATAGTGTCAAGATATCTTTTTTGAGATGATTTTAAATATCTTAAAACAGTAGCTCGAGGTTCGATTCCGGAGCTTCTGGGCCGAAACGCCCTTGCCATGCAACCCACAAGCAGAGGTGGACAAGCCCGAGGAAAAACACCCCCCTTACCAGCTCAAATACCCCAAGACCAAAACGCCAGAACACCAAACATCAGGCCAACAAGTGTGCAGCAAAACATGATGCCACTCTTTACAACAGCTCTTGTGTGTTAAACACTGCCCGCAATGCTTCACTTATTCAGGGTCCTGCCCGGTCCGGTATAATCCCAAGGAACGTATGCGCTCGCCGGACGTAGGGGCGCTTCCGCAGACTGTCTTGTGGCGTGCAGCTCACGCTGTTGCTGAATCAGAGGCCTAGCGTAGAAGGCTGGTTTTAAATGTCAGTGACTGAATAATGGTGGCAATGCAGTGCTAAATCAGGGGGGAAGCAGTGCTCACCAATTCCTGCAACAGCAGCAACGGATACGATTCTCGCCGACAGAGGCAATGCCTTTAATCTGGATGCCCTGGTGACGGCAGGTTGAATTGAAGGATAGTCAAACTTTGGGAGGGCCGAGCCGTAGGAGTTGGTAGTCATGATGGGCTATTTTATGTGTTTCTCTTTTTGCAGCGGTCAAGTGCCGTGGGGTTGTGTCTTGCTTTGATGGTGTTCTTTGTGAGAAGAGATGGGTGATGATGGTCTGCTTTCCACCCCTCGAGAGCACCACCTCGGGCAGAAACCACTTAAATATCTGAAGATGTGCCCCGTTATTTCACCAGTTCACATGAGCCATGAGGCCGGACACACGACAGCCACCCGCCCGCGCTGGGCTGGTTGGGGGGCGTGTCACAGAGTGTCTCGCCGGGCCCGGATGGTATGATCAATTACAGCTACTCATATGTTGGGTGGCATGAGGCCTGGCGAGGGTGGAGCCACCCGCTGCGCAGCCCGGGGCGGCGCCAAGGCCAGCTGTGCGACATCATTTCCCTGGCCATGCAAAGAAGAACCCCACGCAAGATCAGATCCAGAAATTGGATACCTGGATACCAAAGGGCATTGCATTGCCCCGGGGAAAGTGGACGCCCTGGGGGAGGCTGACCATCTCCGCATTCCTGATTTGATCCAGATCTGTCGTGTCTGTAAGGGGCGGGGCCTGCCCTCGACGGGTATGAGATGGTGCCAGAAGTGGGATGTTCATCGGCACGGGGTATTGGGGCAGGGTGCGTTTCGCGGGGTGTTGCTGGGCTCCGGGAATTCCAGGGACTCGCCATGGCCACTCGGTGGCCTCCGGGTTATTCTCGTGACATCTGAGAAACAATAATGCATTGCATCACTGGATTGCAGTCAACTCTTGCTTTTCTCTTAGCATGGGCTCATTGCAATTCCCAAGTGTCTATTTGTTCCTGCTCCTCTTTCCCCTGCATAATTTTCTTAGAGGATGTGTTAATAGTTCAGGCATTCCAGTCCGTGGCGGCGACAAGCGAAAGGTTGACGAGGAACCAAACCCCCCACGATAACTGTCGACAAATGGATCGAGCAAAACTTCATTCGAAGTTTTCCGTTGGCAAGTGGACGATCTACGACAGCGTTGGTATTTTCGCACTACGGCATGGCACGAACAGAAGAGCCAGGCTAGCAAATGTCGCAAACACTTCTGGCCTCATTCGGCAGGAGAGGAGCTACAACTCTAGGTCCTTGATCTTTTCTCAGTCGCTGCCCACTCATCCATCTGTACCAGTATGCCACAGATTGCCCAACCGCGGCAGAAAGAGTCTAGGGGCCAGTTGAATGGTGGATAATACCCTGCTCCAAGATAGGATGAGTATCGATGAAAGCGACTAGAGTATCTCGGACTACATGCTGTGCGACCATCCTGGCGGCAGTGGACCGGACACCACCGAAAGCCCTGCCCGGGTTGTCAACACCCCCAAAGTGACAGGCCTGCTGTGAAGATGAGAGAGAGCAGGCCCCAGCTGTGGACAGCAAGGTCTGGTCGCAGAGCCGGAAGCCGTGATATCTGCTGCTATGAAGAAAGACAGTATCAGATCGCCCATGGTATCGATGCCACTGAACGCTCAAGGCCGGCAGCTTCACGAAGAGCTCCAGTGCCCTCGGCTTGTAGAGTCTAACGCGATGCCGTCTGCGTCTATCTCGGTGCCCAGGTCTGAAGCCGGCCTCGGCACTGCTCCGCCATGGCCAGCCCGTCCTGTTGGGAATACGTGTGACAAGCGTCAGTGCCGGGCATGCGGGTGATGGCCATTTGGATTATCTAGCATGGGGCCTGCTGCACGTCACGTATTCTTGTGACCAATGCGGCCGTTGCTCAACAGCGAATCTGTGATTTCGGATACCATCTGCACAGGACAGGTCAGATTCCAATCAATTCCGGCCCGGGAGCGACGAGACTGGCTGCTGCACCCTTGCTCGAGCCTTGATTCGACCCCCGGCCGTCTTTGCTTGAGCGACCTCGGGAGTTATGTGATGGGCAGGCATATCAGGGTCCTGGTGTAACAGGCAGAGGGGCCGATTCGTCAGTGCAGGTGGTCATGCTCAGGATCACACTTCGTTGATTGTGGCCAGTGCCGTGTTGCCTGTAGTCGTTGCGTGGCCATCTGTACGCCTGGGGGACTACCCAATCAAGGAGGTCCGACGTCCAGGGATACGGGCCAGAGCCCGGTGCATTGTAGCGCAGAGTGTCTCTCGTTTCCGCCTGAGCTTCCAGAAAATTCCCCGAAACGTCGGCTGGCGTTGGTAAGCCGGGGCCAGGGCGACACGGGGCGAGGCAGGTATCCGTCGCATACGTCAGGCGATGGATGCCTTTCTCGCCGGACACGTTTTGGGCATGCAGAGCGCAAGAGGACGCAGCTTGGCGGATGTGCGCGAATGCTGTGTAAATGTAAATGTATGTAAAAGGGCAACTGGGCCCCGGCCGAGTTGCTGCAGAGTTAGTTGACTTGGCTTTCTTGACTGGTGCGGGTAGGTGCATTTGCAGACAGACAAACGGCTGAACACCACGCCCACGATACGAGCGAGCGAGCAGTATCAAAGTGGTACTTGGACACGTTTTCCCACATGGGATACCCGAGACTGATCAATTACAAGACATCTGTCCATTTTTACTTCTTTTCTCCTTTTCTATTACTCGGCCTTCTCCTCTTTGGGCACTCGAGGCAGGATAGACAGCGTGTGTATAATGCTTCTCCTTGGCCCAGAACTCGCCAACCTGCATGCAGCCTGCGAGAAACTGGACTGACCAAACACCGTTGACAGACTCGAGCTTGCGTGCAGATGGTGGTTTGTTAATTAGTTCATGCGTCTGCATCTGCGTCGCTGCCGCCCTACCGCCGTCGCGAACACCAACCAGCAGCTGCTGTTGGTCCGACCTTGCATCTCGATATTGGATCAATCACATCACAAGGCGCTGTCATCTCTCGCACCTCGCACTGAGAGGACGCTACTCGCAGCGAGATTCCCCACACGCAGGTCAGCTCTGTCCAACCTGAGCGCGCCGTGGGAGCCCTGTCTGTCCGTCCGTCTGTCTGTCTGTCGGTCGGTTATTTCTGTGCCTGCAGATGCGAGCTTAGTGAAGCCATATCTCCAGGACAGATACGCAACGGTTTGGGGACTGCTCGGAGGACCGTTGAGCACAGCTGCTAACGACCTCTTTGCCAGACGTCTAACTGGACCCAGACCAGATCCAAGACCCATTTTGACTTGGAGGAGGCTCAAGTGGTCGGGTGGGCAAGTAACCAGGGCCAGGGTGTCCAGATCCAAGGGTCCACCTAAATCGACTGGAGCTACCCCACAATCCTGGTCCTGTACGTGCAGTAGGTCGCAGTCGGCCGTAGTCGCCCGGGCAAGCAGCAGGGCAAGCTCGAGCTCCCAGGAAGCTGTACACTACCGCAATTGGATCTCCTTCCTTGGCGACCAAAGGGAACGGGATCCGTTTTTCCCACCCAGGTCCAGGTGCCCAGTGCCCACACCAACAGCCCGCCAACCCGCCCACACCCCCGACTTCCGCCCGGCCCAGCCCAACTTTGCGTGCATCCGCTGCGTGTGACGAAAGCTCCCTGGAGCCTTGGGGTCCTTGGTCAGTCAGTCTGTCTTGAGCCTTAGAGCCTTCCTTGAGCTTTGAGCCTCGACAGTCTCGCCGGATCGAAACGAACCACTTGCTTCCTCGCCCACATCTCCAAACCACACACCCAATCCAACGGCCGGCCCATCCCGCGATTCGTCCCTTCGATCCCTCCGTCGGTTCGAAAAGCTCGCCCTCACGTCACTTCCCTTTGCATCATCCTTCGCCTGCCCAATCCACCAGTCTCCAGATCTGGATCTGGGTGGTCGCGGCGAGCACCCGGAGCTTTGGAAGCTCAGCCGCGAAGCCGCCGGCAACACCCATGAACACTTGGGCCCCTCCAAGACTCGTTCACGATTCGACACGAGCTCCATTAGAAATCTAGCTACGACAACCACCTGCAGCGAGCAGCGAGTACCGACCGCACGGCATATCCCCTCGTGCTCATACTCCATCCACCACCTCTCCGTCGCCCCCGAGCTTCTTCCCATCCTGTGCCACGCGCCCCTCGCCGCTTTGCCTCGCCGGCATCATCCTCGAGACCTGTGCGACAGACCGCAAGCTTCCGCCTCTGTTCCGGCATCCGGACTCTCGCATCCAGCCCTCGAACAACACCTCCCTCGCAGGTTCTCGCGTGACCAGACTGGTCTTTAATAGTTGGCATCTTGATCACACCGCGCAAAGTCATCAACATGGACGACATATCAGACGGACACTCTTCCTCCGCTGCAGCCATGTCTGCTGCTGCCGCAGCACAGGCTGCCCATTTTCTTGTCCAGAACCTCTCCTCCGTCGACACAATATCCCGCTCCACGTCACCCGGCGTGCCTCTCCTGACGCCAGACGAGGACGACAAGAAGCGATACCGCCCAAGAACCTTCGCCTATTTCTCTCAGCTGCCCTTCGCCGTCGAAGAGGACCACGAGCGCGATGAGGCCCTACAAGGCATCCTCAAGAACCTCTATATTGCGGTCAAGGCGGAGGACTTTGCTCCCGGTGCGATGCACTGGACCCGAGAGCTACAAGGCTGGTTGAACCTCAAGTTCGAGATGGTCCGCGAGCTGCGCGCCACCCTGGCGCAGCTCTACTACCATCTTGCTCTGGCGCCCGGTCTCGACAGCAACACCGCGGATCGTTTCACCAAGATGGTTATCACTCTGACCAAGTAAGCAATCAGTTCTTCCTTCCTCCCCCTGACCGGCCTCCAGGCCCATGACTATTCTGAATCCCTGCTCACGCATCTCTTGAACAGGAAAAAGACCTACTTGAAACCTGGCGACGACTTATTCCTCGACTGGCGGCCATTGTGGAAGGAGTTGAAGGGTCTGGTCCTGCCTTCAGAAAGTGCCGCACATCAGTCAAGTAGAAGGAAGAGTGGAAGGCACCTGTTGAGGCTAGCCATGCACGCGCAGACCTATTTCGACCCAAGCGATCGACAAGAGATGCTGGGAGAATTCCTGCCCCTATTCAGCACCTCCGACCTGTCCTGCGCATACATTGCAACAGCGGCCATCAATGTGCTGGTCCCCACTGCTCCGTCCCTGCCCTCGCAGCCCCTTTCGCAGCCTTCCGACTACCTGCCCACATACTTCCACCTGTGGTCGCTCATGACGAGGTCCAAGTCTTTTGACATATTCTTCCTAGACATCTACTCGCGGATAGCAAGAGACTACCTCAGCTGCACCCATGTACCATATACGGAGCATGGGATATTTACCAAAGACCAGTCAGACCTCGTCTTCACTGCCATACTGCGTCTCACCGAGGTCCCCGTCGGTCAGGCGAACTCCCCATACTCCGCACTTGACTATTCCATGGGCGCAGCCGTATTTCTCGAGAGGGACAAGAAACGACACCCCGTGCCGCACATTGTTGCTAGGTGGATTGTTCACTCGCTATCTCCCAAGTGCCTAAAGGCAGAGAGCTCCGTCATGGCTAGCCTTGAAGGGCTGATAGAGTCTATTGACACCTTTTTCCACCCGTCAAATCAGGGCTCGTGGACCAACTTCTTGGCGCAATTCGTCTTCTTCCTCACACACGGCTTTGTATCCAGATGGAACCGTGAACAGGTCGGTGAGCTTGACACACCGGCCGATCGCAAGATCAACCCGGAGCTCAAGAAACGTTTCGTCCTAGCCCTCAAGGAGGTTACCTTCATGGGTCTATTTGCGAAGAGCATGAAGGCCGTCAGTTACTATACCAGCACACTGCAATGGCTGGCCTACCTGGAGCCAGACATCATATTGCCTGGTGCGTTGCAAAGATTCTACCCAAGTCTGCAGGGGCTGGTTGAAGTGCACCGCACAACCTCGAGTCTGAGCGGCCTCATGATGATTGCCAATGTCATGTCAAAACACAAGGGCTTCAGGTGTCATCTCACAGCTTTGTTGGCATTGGCATTGCCTGGCATCGACGCCAATGACTTGGGCAAGACACAATATACGCTCAGCTTTATACAGAGTATCGCATACAGCATTCCATTCGTGCCACTAGTCAAGGAGGATTCTGAGGTGCGAGACACAGCCTTGGCTGTGCAATGGGTCCAAGGCGAGATGGATCGCATGGAGCGTGAAGGCCAGGATGTCCAGATCAACTACCGGGAGGAGTTGTCAGACGAGGATGAGGCCAATATTGTCCGCTCTTCAACGGCTGCCTTTGGGGAGTTCGTTCTTACTTTACTTGGCAAAGTTTTCACGCTTCTTGAGAACCTTCCCGACGCCTCACAGGTTCGCGCCAACTCGCCCGAAGACAATGTCATCAACACCCTGCCTGCGGCCTTGACACCGCTGTTTGCGTCGTTATCGCCAGAGCTTTTTGACCAGGCTCTGGAAAAGGTAGCAGCTTTCGTCTCATCCCACGTTGTGCATCAGGCCAGAGATGCTATGGCTTGGATCTGCAATGCTCTCTGCAAGGTACACCCAGAGAAGACCCTCAAGGCGTTCATCCCTATGCTCATTGTCAACATCCGTAATGAGATCGATTACAATGGTGCTGCGTCAGACCGCAGCAGTGGCACCGATGTGTTGCCCAGGGACCGCGCTCTCGTATGGCACGTGAGCATGCTCAGCATGACTGTCGTCAATGTCGGCGCCGAGGTTCTCAAATACAAAACAGAGCTATTTGACATTGCTCAGTACATGCAAGACAAGTGCCGTGGCATACCTACCATACACATCTCAAACTACATCCACCACCTGCTCTTGAACCTGACACATACCTACTCCGTCGATACAAACCTTTATGAGCCAGACGTGATCAAGAGGGGCTTGGACGTCGATGACTGGGGCAAGACAACAAACCCCGCAGACTTGACCATCAAGTGGCACCGACCGACGACCGAAGAGATACAATTCGCCGTCGAGCTTTTTGAATCTCAAGCTCATGGTGCATCTGAGAGGCTCGAGTCGCTGATGAGTGACCAGACCCCTATTAGTCGCAAGGGCAAGAATAAAGAGTGGGGAGACGAGGTATCGAGGCAGCTCACACAGCTGAGGCTCGTTATCTCTGGAGTCTCCGCTTTGTTTGACCCTAAGCGGGCTGCTGGGGAGGCAAACGGCCAAAGGACAGAGGATGGCAGGATAGAAGCTGATGGTGATACCATTATGGACGAGGACGAAGATCCCCTGGCTGAAGTTGCGGACGACGAAGAATTGAAGCGCCAATATCGATATCCCTCTGGGTACATACTTGATGCGAAGAGTCCGTTGTATAGTCGTATCCACGAACTCCGCGAGGACATCGGACGGCTCCTCTCCAGGACCCACGGGTTCCTGAATACCAACGCAGAGGATGACGTTACCTGCTTCACCGCTTTGTACGCCACATTCCGCACGTGGATTACAGATGTTGGCATCGAGAGATCAGCTCATCCCCTGGAGCGTCTTTCGAGATTATACAAGGCCGACATCACCCCGTTCAAGATTCCTGGCTTGCGCAAGGTCTATCCCCGACCCCTTTTGGTCAAGCGAGCAGATGCGTATCAGCTTCAACGAGTGAAGTACAACGCATCGTATCGGCAAAAGAGCGACCTCGACAAGCGCCTTCTTCTTGATCTTGCCGAGTCATGTACGTCTTCGTACGCAGACGTGCGAAGAGTCGCACAAGGCGCGCAAGATTCCTCGCTGAAGGTGCTCATCGGCGGTCGTCCCTTGGTGATTCCGGTCATCCTCGAAAAGTACCGCAAGGCTCTTCAAGACAACGACCACGACCATATCAAGGGTGCCATGTACACTTTGCTATTCACGTCCCTGACGAAGACCTTGTTGAAAGACTGGCGTTTTGCCCCTGACATGATGCGGCTGTATATCCAGACGGCTAGCGTTGACAAGGCGTCGATACAACGGCTGCTCTCCACTGCGCTCTACCCTCTGCTTGACTTTGGCAAACCTTTTGAGCGGATGGTAATTGTAGACGCCAAAGCCGTCGACACTATCAAGCCAGCCGAGGATTGCTCCAAGGTCATACAAACAAGACACGACTTCATCCTTGAGCGCAGGAAGAGGGTCGAGGCCAAGAAGGGCAAGCTGGGCCTCGAGCTGATCGAGAAAGCCAAGGGAGCGCATTGGAAAGTCAGCTTGAAGTGCGCCATCTTTGCTACAAATATGGTTCTCCGTTTCGACACACTCGCGCCACCACAATTTGTCGACTTGGTGGTAAACGGTACAAATGATGACCACCCGGGCTTGCGAGCCAACTTCCAATTGGCATTTTCCAATATTTTCTCGAGCATTGATTTGCGAGCTGTTTACAGTCACGAGTACCGGAACTATCTACTGGAAGAAGACTCAGACAACGTCAAACTGGAGATAGACGTTCCTTCTAGTGACCTACAATGGACTAATAAGTTCATTGATTCATTTGCCAAGCTTGACGAGGCCGAGTACTTCGTCGATGCCGACCATCCTGGATGGCTAGTGTGGGGAAAGAAGTTCAACGCTTCTAAGGCTGATCCTGAGCCATTCATGGCGTACGATGAGACCGAGAAAAAGGTGAGAGAGCAGGTCGGAAAGCTCCTCACGAAGGAGTGGTTCGCGAAGTGTTTCGAGTTCATGAAGCAAGAACCGCGTGATGCGAGTGCAGACAAGTTCCGCATGCAGAACGTGATCCTCCTCATGCATGTTTTCGACCTGATGAACTACGGCGTCACCGATGTCAAGTTTGATGACATCAAGGAGTTGGTCCAGGACATTTATGGAGATGGGAGTGACAAGCACCAACACAGGGCCACGGCGGAGATCCTTGGCGCCATGTTGTCAGGCGGCATCGACGACCCCCGAGAATACAGAGACAAGGTTTGGAGCTTTGCGGGGCCGATGATGCTCAAAATCTTTGACGATTCTTTGACGCCAGAGAACCTTCAGTACTGGATGACATGTCTCCATCTGACGGTAGACGCGAAGGATCCTCGACGTTCTCGAGAGATTGTTGAGTCCTTGAGCTCCTTCAGATTGGACATGTCCTCTAATGCTGCGTTCAAGGAAGCGGCCAAGGTCCAACTGCTCGAGCTTGTCATTAACGACGCAGGCTGGCATTTCCAGCTGGAGAAGCCGATTTTGGAAGACTTCCTGGCTCACATTGACCATCCGTACAAGTCTGTGCGAGAAGCCATTGGTCGGGTCATCGCGACAATCTATCGTACACGATATCACGAGTCCTTCCCCAATGTGACGAAGTTGCTTGAGGCCAACAAGGCGGAGTCTTCTGTAGGCATACGACCTTACCAGCCAACAGCAGAGTTTTCTGCCACTATCAAGGAGGTTTTCGCTCGCCTAGAGAAATGGCGGCATGAGCGGACCCCAGGGCAGCAGGAGCCATCCAGCTACACGAACGGATCAAAGACAGTGCTGACCTGGCTCGACTCGATGCTCAGCTCTCAAGAGTGCACTCAGCTTGTGCCGTTCTTCCCAGACCCATTTATCGACCAGCTGCTTCATATGATGGACGTCAAGGAAGACCCAGAGCTCATGCGGCTGGCGTATCATGTATACCGGCACCTAGCCAATATCTCGTTCCGCGAAGGTGAGGACGAAGCCTTCATCAAGGCTCTCATCCGTATAGGAAGGTCTGCTGCTTCATGGCACCAGCGCCTGCGTGCACTTGTGAACATGCAAGTCATTTACTTCCGGCGACTGTTCCTAACGGCACCCAAACACCGAGAGATGCTCTTCGAGGCAGTGGGCGACATGCTTTCCGACACACAACTTGAGGTCCGGGACTGCGCGTCCAACACACTCGCAGGAATGATCCGGTGCTCCCCGGTGTCGCTTCGCAACCCCATTATCAAGAGCTTGATCGAGAGGTTCAAGCAGCAACTCAGGGACAACCCGATGCCAAAGCGCAAGCTCCCCGGAACGGATACGCCAGTGGATACTCAGAAGCAGGTAGTACGACGGCACGCGGCCGTGCTTGGGTTGGGAGCACTTATTGAGGCTTTCCCCTACGCTACCCCGCCTCCCCCGTGGATGCCAGATGTGCTTGCACACCTGGCTAGGAGGCCTGCAACAGACCCGGGTGTAGTAGGCAAGGCGGCCAAGACTGTGTTAGCAGAGTTCAAGAAGACGAGGCAGGACAGCTGGACGGTCGATCAGAAGGTGAGCGTCAATCCTCTCAACCCATTATTGTCGCGGACATTTTCCATTTACTGACATGCATTTCTCTGTGAAGTACTTCACGCCTGAGCAGCTCGAAGACTTGGAAGGTGTACTTTGGAAGAGTTACTTCGCTTGAATGCGGCGCAGACATAGAGACGCGTCGTTAGTTGAGAAGGATCATACGAGTGTGGGGTCTCCGCATTGATACCACACACGGGCTATAAAGCGCCACCAGGAGGTGGTCAGCTCCATATTCCATGAAGACGAAGGACTGACGGATGCCTGGGACCCTGGAAGAAGATCAGCCGAGGGATACACGAGCCGACACGTACACACACGCGGAGGCGGACACAACGGTCAGTATCGCCTCAGGCAGACAGGTCCACCATGACTGCCGTGCCCTGCATGTCATCATGATATCTTGCTTGCCCCATAATACAAACAAGGGGGTAGTATCCGCCCACCCATCGAGGTGTGCACCTGCGCACGCGTCATGGCCGGTGACCGGCTGCATGGAATCCAACCGCCCTGGAGGGGCTTGTACATGTACAGTCAGCTTTTCTCGTGTAGAATAATTGACGAAGGCGGTGTGCCGTTTGGAATGATCGCAGGCTTGAATGTCACTCCTTTCATGCACGTGTTGGTGGTCGAGGGGCAGTTTCTGCGAGCTTAACTCCATTTCGTGAAACTACACTTCCCCTACCGCACCTGGACACAACCAATGGACAAGGGCACAATTCAACACAGGCAGCAGGTGCTGAGTGGAGATGGCGATGATGGTGATGCTGATTAATTCAACACTTGGCGCCGACCGGAGATAGGGTATTGGGAAGAGGGTGCTGGTGTCAGCAAGTGTTAGCTCCGTGCAACTCCTCTCGTGCTGACAATTATGTAGAGCATGAGGCTCTAGGATAAAGACCCGTCGGGCGTGCTGGCAATGCCTTGCGTTGTCTCGTACGGAAGGATCCACGCGCATACCGCATGCTCATCTCATCCGAGCCACCTCATACCGAGACCCGGGCAGTTTAGCGAACAACCACAGACCGAAATCACCATCATCATCATCATGCCTCCACCGCAGGGAACGCCGAACATCCTCGAGGGCCCAGGTAAGTCAGGCAGTCAGTCAGTCAGACAGACCACACTCACTCGCACACCGCTTACATTACCCCCACCGCAACAAAGTCCCCGCCGTGAGATTTTACTCATCATTATTAACCATATGCCCGTCCCCACCCCGTATGTAGGTGATTACACCGTCACGAAAACAGTCCACAGTGACACATACCCGGAAATCGACCCCAGCAGGCTCGACCCATCCCTCCTCGCCGGCCGCGCCGTGTACATCGGCGGCGCGTCCCGGGGCATAGGCAAGGCCATCGCCGTCTCCTTCGCCCGCGGCGGCGCCAGCCTGATCGCCATCGGGGCGCGCTCGCTCAGCTCCCTGGAGCCCGTGGCCGAGGAACTGAGGGAGGCGGCCCGCGCCGCCGGCCGCGACGCTGATGCCCTGCGGGTCGTCTGCGTCGCGGTGGAAGCCTCGTCCCCGCAGAGCGTAGCTGCCGCGGCTGAGACGGTCAAGCATGCGTGCGGCGGCGGGGGGCTGCGCCCGCTGGATATCGTCGTGCAGAACGCGGCTGTCCTGGGGACGTTTGCGAACATCGTCGACGCGGACCCGGACGAGTGGTGGCGCGTGTACGAGGTCAACGTGCGGGGCCAGTTCCTCGCGGCCAAGTATTTCCTGCCATTGTTGCTGCAGGGCGAGGGCGGGCTGCGGACGTTTGTCACCGTCGCCAGCGTCGGCGCGCATGTCGTCAATGAGGGGCTGAGCTCCTACCAGTCGGGCAAGCTGGCGAACCTGCGCATCGCCGAGCTCGTGGACAGGGAGTATGGTGCTGAGGGTGTGAGCGCGTGGTGCGTGCACCCTGGGAACGTGCTTACTGACATGGCTGGCGGGGCTGATGGGGAGGTTGCTAAGAATATGGGCGAGAGTGAGTCTTTTTTCCCCCTTCCCTATAACTCTCACTGTGTTTCTTGACGTATGTCTGAGATATGTGTGCTGATGTGATGTCTCAGTCTTTGTCGATACGCCCCAGATCAGCGCTGATACGATCGTGTACCTGACAGCGGAAAAGCGCCAGTGGCTTAGTGGGCGGTATATTAATTGCACGTGGGACATGCCGGACTTTTTGGCGCAAGAAGAGGAGCTTTCCAAGGGGAACAAGTTGAAGGTGCGGTTGGTCCTTTAAGAAGCCATGGCCAATAGTTGTCAAGTCTGTCTCGTAGTCAATGTAAAAATGACCTGGCCGTAGATTGCCCGCTGATATTGTCTTGTCATTTATTCTGTATCATTCTCTTCGAAGACTGGAGCTTTCGCCGCTCGATTGTTGCACTCGTCAAATTTCTGGGAAATCATTAGGCACGTCCGCACATTATAGGAGTATTCATCTGTCATCCCTAGAACCTAGTGAACTTAGTCTAGCAGCAGTTGAAACACATAATCATTCCAAGTGTCACCTGACAGATTCCAACGTTGGCTTCTGAATAAGCTAAACAGAACATCCGTGCCATTCCTTTTGAAAGTGAGCGCTGTCTCACTTGGCTGGACTTTCCGAAGAAAACAGGCACCGGAGACTGATCATACTTTGAAGTGCATTGAGGCTACATGTACATATCCTCGACCAGATAGACCAAGAAGTATCACTCAGTATCTCGTCTATCATAATATCTAGCACAATATGACCACAACACAGCGTCTACAGCAAGTGGTCTCCCAAGGATCTCATTCAATTTTGACGCCTGACCAGAGTAAGTATGGTGAATCCATTCGTGTACACCCTCCCCTCATGCCAAGCTCCATTGAGAAACTGTAGCAACACGCCCAGCTCCAGCTCAAGACATGTCACTTGTGATTTAACCTATTGTAGCAATGGCAAAAGAGGCGTCACACCGGTTGGCACTCGTCTGGAATAACCAACGAGGCCAAACGTGCCGATACGAGGTACAACCCCAACAGTTCGTGAATTCACACAGCCAAACCCGAACTGTGTTGACCCTCCAAAATACTTCGCGCGAGTCTCAATCCCGACTCCAGCCAGAGGAAATACACGGCGAATGTCCGTTTCTCGGGGAGGGGATGCGAGCGCCGTGTTCGCAAGAACAGATCAGTTCCGACGGAGATTCAACTCCGGTCTTGCGGCTCAAATGCGCGTCGCAAGCTGTGGCTGAAGCCATGACGCCCCTCGAAGTTGGTTCTCTTTTGGGAAAGGCTCAAGTGCTACAGGCTGAAGTATACCATCACCACATATACAAACAACTTCATGATGTCATCTCAAATTCTCGTGATCCGTGTTTCCTGCACGTTATCGACCGAGGATCATCCCTCATTCACCGCCGGACTGATCCGCATTGGAAAGTGGCTGGATTGATCCACAGCAAGAGCCTCGCACAGCCCAAATATGGACGAGTCCGAGGGGGGAAGGGCCGGACTCTAGTAGGAGCGACGCGTGCTGATGAGATGATAGGTTTCCAGATGCGGTAAGGCAGCAGGCACACTTCTGAGACGCATGTAATCAAGGCGAAGGGACGCTTCTGCCCAGTAGTGGGTGCAAGTTCGACGAATCTAACCAGTCTTGAGGAGGGCCCGCCTGTTTGTTGGGCTCACTTGAAGCCATGTGGCGTCAGCTGCATGATATACTACTGCAGTCTCGAACCGGGTCGGAAATATCGAAGCACCAGGAAAAGGGTCCTGTGACCGAGCGGCGTCTGCAGGATCCTCCCACCGTTACATCCGACAAGTCGGCTCAGCCCTATAGGGTCTTGGTTAACCTTCACCGATGAATGAAACAGCGGAGCCTCGGACCGCAGTCTTGTGGGACCGGCTGGCCACTCAGGAAAGAGACATGTCAGAAAGCGGAATATATGTACTGCACGGATTAGTCAAAAGGACCTCGACATCGTCACCAAAACTGCGAATTGTTGCCTTTCCAAGCTTCATCCTTTGGAATCATCCAATGACTTGAGCCTTTCAGCCCCCAAATACCCAGGCATCTTACTAAGTGGCACCCTTGTGTGATGTGCCCCCCACTCAAAGGAGCCTCAGCCCTACTGCCCTACCGACGCCGGGCCCCAAATCCATGGGATCAGATCTGGGACAACGGGCTAAGACCGCCCCACGGGAACTGCTGTCGTGCTGCAGGTGTCAGCAAAAGCCCAACGCCCGGCCTTGGCTAAGCCGGGCCGTTCAATAATCATCGCGAACACTCACTCCCGACGGCGAGAACCCGCCAAGCCGTCGCGATGCACGACACTCGCTCCCGGGCGGAGACTCACCGGGACATGTGAGCTCATCCTTCTGCCGGTGGGACCGACTTCAGTTTCGTAAGCGTTCACGTAAGCCTCAGGCAGAAGGCGTGGGATTCACGCCGCGTTCGCAGGTCTAGATGCTGTGATGCTGTGCTGTTGGCTCATGAGTGTGGGTGATGGGCCAATGGCGCCTCAAATGCTGTGTTCGTGCCAATAACTCCTTACCCGATATGAACAGCCTGAGAGAGAGTTGGTGGGTAGGGCCTCAAGTATATAGTGACCATGGTGCCGGCGTTCATCTAGACTGAGAGACTATACCATCATCTCCCTCTAATCTCCCAAGGACTCGTCAAAGGCAGGTGCCATCGACTACAAGCTTCAGAACAACTCTCAGTTCTCTATTGTCAGAATCCTGTCAAACATATCACCAGTCCATTGCTTCAATCTCACAAACCCATCCTACACTGACACAAGATGGTCTCACACAATGTCCCGTCTCTCGTCATGTGGCGAGATCTGACGCCCTACCCCGGACGTCTCGTCCAATCGTCAGCGACATCTCCCCACGTCCTCATCGTGGGCGCAGGTGTGACTGGTCTCGTGACTGCGTGGGTTCTCCTGGACAAAGGTTACAAGGTCACCATCGTGTCCAAGGACTGGGCCAACTTCACCCCAAGCAACCGTCTCACAGCTCAGATCGCCGGTGCCCTCTGGGAATACCCTCCTGCTGTCTGCGGAGCCCACACAGACCGCATCTCCCTCTCAAATTCCAAGCGCTGGTGCATGACGGCGTATCATGCCTGGGATGCCATCGCCTCGCTGCCGGAGCTGAGTCGTGCTTCGGGGGTGAAGATGATGCCGTCAGACTTCTTCTTTCCAACACCTGTCGAGAAAGATCCCGCACAGTTCTCCAAGATGGCTGAGATCATCTCGAGTGGCGTCAAGGGCTTCCGACAAGACAGCAAGTTGATGGAACAGCGGAACGTCAACCCAAGTTACGGCGCCGTCGACGCTTATGAGTTGTTGGCCCCTATCATCGACACCGACCAGGCAATGATGTGGCTGATGAGCCTCGTCCACGGGAAGGGAGCCTCCACGGTGACAGAGACAATCACGGGAGACCTGCTCCACCAAGAAGAGACCCTGCGCACGCGGTTCGGCGCTGATGCTATCATCAACGCGACAGGCCTGGCCGGCACCGAGATCGCGGGCGACGCGACCTGCTACCCGATCCGCGGGGCCCTGATCCGGGTCGTCAACGACGGCAAGGACTTCCCAAAGGTGGAGGCCGCCCTGACGATAACGGCAGACGCCGCGCACGACTCCAACGAGATCGTATTCCTGGTGCCGCGCAACGACAACATCCTCCTCATCGGCGGCATCGCCCAGCCGCACGAGACGAAGCTCGACCTCACCCTCGACTCGCCCATCGTGAAGCGCATGCGCGAGCGCTGCGAGGCCTTCCTCCCGGGGCTCAAGAAGGCGCGCCTCGACTCCATGTACCCCCTGTCCCAGGGCCTGCGGCCGTTCAGGGCGAAGAACGTGCGCGTCGAGAGGGAGCTCCGGACCGTGCCCGGCACGAATAGGCCGAGCAGGATCGTACACTCATACGGGCAGGGAGGTGCCGGGTGGAGTCTCTCTTTCGGGTGCGCTGGGGATGTTGCGAACTTGGTGGAAGAGGCGATGTGTGACTTGGCGCCGACTCCCATGGAGTTTGACCACTCATACTCGGATGGGAATGAGTCGCATGGCACGACGAGCTCATTTATCTCCGTCAGCATGAAGAGTCAGGACGAATGATGAGAATGTGCAATGGGCGGCGTTTTAAGTTTTTCTCGTTTGGCATTTTCCAAAGGCCCTGAATGTGCTTGCCTCTCTCTTTGCAGGCTTTGTGTACTATTTTCCTGTCAATTTCCCAGTTTAAAATAGCTATAAGAGCTGATAATCAAAACATTTGACGTACTCTTGTGCTCCAGGGCTGGATTGCATCCTGTTCGGAATGTCTGGTCATAGTCAGAACAGGTACAAATGACATTGACACCGTCGGAGAATGAAAAAGATAACCATACCAATCTCTGTGTGGAGCGTAGAATGTTTCTTCCATCATATCACACTTGGAACCTTTGGCATATGTCGTGGCACCACAGCGCAGCTCTGGTGATAGCCATCGAGATCTCGGCTCCAAGGCTCCGCCAGAAAAGACGGGGGTTGTAGAGCGCTGCCGGTTCAAAGCTCATCCTGTGGCCGAAATGTAAGTATAGCAGCACAACCAAGAGCAATACAATCCAGCATAATATGTGCTGCCGGAAACTGAATGAAGCTCGGGTCCTAGAGACTCTGGCAGGAACGGCGAGAGGTGCGCCGGCGACGTTGGGGTTGGGTCCTCGGACTGCAATTGGTCGTTGAGCATTGCGTCTGAAGTGAATCCCTATGGAAGGGTCCCACGTCTGGTTTTGGGGGCGACGGCTTCTTCCGCTCATTATGACAAGATCGGCGTTGGAAAGGCCTTGAGGCGTACAGTCTGTCAGCTCAGGGTCGCTTGAGAGAGAAGGATGGAAAGCCTGGGCAGATTCCCAAGGAAATGATTATGCAACACCCTCAAGCTCCCATCATACTGACTTAATTATTCGATACTTATCTAGAAGGGCACTTACTAGTATTCGTCCAAGCTTCATGGCTGAACGTCCTGAGACAATACGAAGCACAGTGTCGGTGCTGTTTCAAATCAAACAAAGAAGACCTGCCAAGGTGTACGCGAGCTACTGCAATTCAAAATCATCATGAAAGAGCTGAGATTGACAACCCGATTGATACTCAAAATCTTGGAGTGTCACAATGGCTCCAGGCTTTGAATATTAGCACCGTGGTATAGAGTGCTGCAAAGCTGGCTCATTCGGCGTTGGGACTAGAATGCACCGATCGCCTGTCAGATGAGTACACGTCATAACCCAATATGAAAGAAGTGTGATTCTATCTGGGTCTGCACTGTTCACGGTCCCAGACTGCAATCCTTGGTGCTCAGAGTGTGTTTACACACCCACCTGCTTAAATGTTGCAGAAACACCGTGCTCGTAGCCCGTCCGCTTGATCCGTACTAGAATACACGAAAGGAAAAGATAGGCTGTTTGCTTCCTTGTAGCGGAGACATCATCATGGATTTGAAAGAATCGATGGAACTTGTTGATCGAATCCAGAAGGTTCATGCAAATGCTACTGGTAGAGTAAGAATCGGCAAGTCCAGACCAACCACCCTGATTGGCAATGCAGGTGCTTGCCATATTCTACTGGCCCTTCAACCTGCAGAGTATCATTGGTGAACTTTGCCTGTTTAGCTCACATCAATGCTGACTGTGTCCTCCGGAGCTTCTCCATATTGCAACACCGGTGAGTAGACCTCATGGTCATGGGAATTGCTTACGCGTCCCCGGAATAGTATAGATCTTGATCCATCACTAGTATTAAGAAATGAATGAACCGCTTCAATCAACTGAAAAAATGCCTCCTACGACGAAGTCCATTAACCTATTCGCCCAAGACTCATCGGGTTTTGACTGGGGCAACTACCTGAAGTCGAGGCCCGACTACACCGGTTCCGCGCTCTACGATCGGCTCTTCGCCTACCATGACTCCCACTCCGGGTCCTACAACATAGCCTACGACGTCGGATGCGGGCCCGGCCAGGTCGCATCCGCCCTCGCTGCGAAATTCAGCCGGGTCTACGGCAGCGATCCCAACACCTACATCATCAGCCAAGCCATCGAGACCTTCAAGGCCCTCGAAAATGTCAGCTTCGAGGTCGGCACCGCCGAGAACATCGTATCGACGGACGAGAGCCGGCTGGGCACAGCTGACATGATCACGGTCGCAGAATGTATCCCACTTCTGGACATAGATGCATCCATGTCCGCCTTCGCGAAGCTCCTCCGTCCCGGCGGCACGCTGGCCATCTGGTTCTACGGCAGCCCCATTCTCACCAGCCCGGGGCTCAGTGAGGACAGCCCAGAGGTGAAGGGTGTGCAGACGCTCTTCCAGGACATCTTGGACCGCACGTTTGATGAGTTTCGGCCTTTCAAGGGAGGTGTTTTCGAGAGGCCGTGCACTATGATCAACTCGTGGCTTGACAATGTGCCCTTTGACCCAGCTCAGTTCAAGGATGTCAAACGTGTCAAGTGGAATACTGACAGGGAGTTGAACATGATCAGTAGAGCCGGGCTGGGTTTTGATATCAAGCATATCAATCTCATTGGGGAAAATGAGGTCGTCGTGGACGAGGGGGTGGACAGGACCCTTTTTCTCAGGGAGGGCGTGGACCTCGCTTGGGCCAAGGGATTCATGGATTCTGCGGTAGTAAGAAAGAAGGAATACATGACGGAGGAACTTGAGGAGATGCTTGGACACCTGGAAGACAAGATGAAGGGATATACTTGGAATGCTGCATGGCCTGCTTCCTTGCTCCTGGCAACAAAGACCTGATTCTGTTTGTCTGGTGGGAATGCAGGGTAAGAAAAGCATTTAGCCGGACGATAATCGCTCAGAATTGAATGTGTTCGGTTCTACTTAAGTAGCACTGCTCAGGCAGATTCGACTTCTTCTGAATAAAGACCTTGCTACCTCACTTGCACAGCCCGTGTACAAGTCAAGCTCTGTCATTGCATTGAAAATGAAATATCAACTTATTCAGGTAGTAGAGTGCCATGAGTGGTATTTGAAGCATCGTTCCCCTGCCATTCCGTTCAAAGGAGTCATTGCATTTGCTGTATGTATTCCTTTGCTACACTTAGGCATGCTCGGGCCACCATGCGTATGAGGATGGGCTCCCCATCTCATATTCTTTATGTTTCGTTTTCTACCTAGATGAGACCTAGAGGTCTAAAAGACCATTGTGACCGGCGATCAGCAGAAAATCCGAAGAAACTCTCCTCGCCACCGGCAGCCATTACTTCAGCCGGAGGCAGGCAGTATCCATCTTTTGAAAAAGGTTTGCAAGTCGTATCACAGACGGTCCCGTTAGCAGGAACGATGCCGTCATCGAAGTACGCCCTGATGTGCTCATTGAAACACTCGCTCCAACCCGTCGCCGCGGCGCAGTGCCCAACAGTCTCGTGTATGAGGACCGCCGAGCCGGGATGGTCATTTGACATCAGATAGGCATCGTACAGTGGAGTCACCGGGTCCAATCTGGAGGAAGTGAACAATATTGGGGCGGCTGGCACGCCCTCCTTCAGGCTCGGGTCGGCTTGGGGAGTGCCCCAGGGACCGGCGAAGCGCCACTTTGGCCGGATGCGCCACCCAGAGCAGGCCGAGGAAATCCCTGCCCAGAAAGGCCCAAAGGTTGATGACTGGTTCTTGACCGTTTCAATGTAACTTTTCCAAAATTCGAAGCCCTGCTTCGTGCCGTCTTGATAAGGCCCGTCTGGATCAGCAAAGTCAGCGTCGCCGCAGAGGATGGCGGCTTGTGCATCATCCGGACCGGGCTTGGTGGAGTTGTCAATACTGCAGGCGTCTTGAAGAAGCGGCAGCGTGACGTCTTGTGATATCAGTGAGTAGTTACCCCTAAGTGTGTGGGCTAGAACGTTGGCGAGATAATCAAAGCCGTACGGCAAAGGGGAGTAGAGAGGCCTGCCGTGTCCACTACACAATTAGCGAGTCGTCAAAACGAAAGGGCATAGCACTGATAGGGTTGCTCACAAGACAAAAGCTTGTCGGATATCGTTACCAGTGATGACTCTCAGGTTGGAGGATCCATCGCTCTGAACCAGGCTGATAGGGTTGCTATCCGCATCCGAGATGAGTTTGTCGATGCGGCCTTTGATGTCTTTGCCCGATTTGTCGCCTTCCTTCCAAAGCGGGCAGTTCTCTTCGCCGTCAAAGCATGTATTATAGAAGTAGTCCACAATCTTATCGGTGTCAAGCAGATTGCACAGCCACTTGCCCTTGTGGTAATCATACACATCATCCACTCCGTCCAGCACAACCCTACCCATTCGTCCAGGGAACATAGATGCAAGAGTATTGCCGAGGATTGTCCCATAGCTGAAGCCCCAGTATAAGACACGAGTAGGCTTGTCGTGGTGCTCCTCGTCACCAGCGCTCAGAGGGTGTTGGTTTGGGTCCTGGACGACAGCCTGCTCCGCACGGCGAAGCTCTTCTGCCCGATCGGTAATCTCAATAATATCCCGTGCAACGGACGCTGTCGAGACGTATCCAAGAATGTCATCGTCCAAATCTTTTGTCTCGCAGAGGCTGCCGAAAGCCTGGTCGAGAGCCAAGGCCCGCCTCAGTCCACTCTCACTTGCACTGCGGAGGAAGATGAGTCAGAATAAGCGGAAAATGAGCTAGGCACCGCACTGGTTGCACTTCTGATCTCGAGATACTTACTCGAGTCCACCGATTCCCCTAGCCTCCAAGAGAAGCGAATCGCGTGCAAATACGTGACTCCCACCAAAGCAGTCGGCCCTGGGAGTCGTGCGGGCGATGCCACGGGGATCGAAACCCAGAAATTCATAGTGCTTCTTGCCCTCGGTCATAGCCCGGAACCGATGTCCAAATTTCTGGACCATGCCAACGCCCGAGCCGCCCGGGCCTCCAGGGTTAAGGATGATGGTTCCGCCGAAAGACGGGTCATTCGAGGGGACTGTGGCGGGGAGAGTGGTGATGGCTATGGCTACCCTCTTGGTGTTGTTGAGATCCTGCCAGTCTAGTCTGAAAGACGCTCAATGTTAGGAAATGGGCCTGATTGACAGCGTCATGAGTGATGAGCGATTAGCGGAGATCATACGGAACAGAGAGCCTCGCGCATTGGTACCCATCGTAACACGGGTGGTACTTGAGCTGCTCTGAAGGCTCGATAGCGGACCAGTCGAAGTCGGCTGCGACTGCGAAACGTGCCAGCACGCTCACTGCAGCTAGAGAATATGCGGCCCACATGATATAAAGTACTACGACTTCAGATCTGATGAGTGGAAATTCCGGTCAATTGGCGACGATGAGCGGTCTTGCGAGCGAGAGGAAAGACGGGCGGGCGGCAAATCAGTGTCGTCAGAGGAGGTACAAACGCCAAGGCGAGGAGGATCGGCATCCCTGCATGTCCTGTGGTTCTTTGGGCGTAAGCAGTGCATGTAAGATAAGGAAATGCTCCGACAGCGAACCCTTCCTCAATTTGCCTCTGATCACAATTTGGACCAGCCGGTTGCGATTGTCAGCGCAAAGTGTTGAGTAAGACTCAATGGAGCAAGGTCAGGCACGAGGGTATGATACGGGCCATCTATTTCCGCCTGTTACTATTTTCGCGAGATGCTCTGGATAATTAGTTCTTCTCTGATCAACAGGTTTGGGTGACACTGCTTGACATTTTGGAATGTATGAAGATTTGCGACAGTATTTCGATGATAGATATTGCATACGCCCGTGTCACTCATTTCACAGCATGCCTTGATGAGCAGATTGAAGTACTGACCACCAAATTTATACTACTACGCAAAGTAAACAAACAAAAGAAGAGAAAGAAAAAAAAAAGGGAGGGAGAGAATACTAGACAGAAGTCAGCGGTGTAAAAGAGTTCATCAAGTGGGCCACAAGTGATCATTAAGAGTCACCTGGCTAGGCATTGCCGTTTTTTGACCAAAAGGCTAGGTCTGCAAGAAGCCCGATTCTTAATGTTTTGAAACTCTATCTCACAAGAGGTACAAAGATTCAGTTTGTGGGACAATCCCCAGGGAACCAGGATGGATAGATCAGCCCGGTCATAATCCACGAAGCTGGCTCCCCTACCAAGCATCTTGAACTTACTTCAAGTCGAGGCACTGAGACACTTAGACAAAGCCTACTGTAACACGTTTGCCTGCTTCTCGAGGCTGCTGCTCTTTATCAGCAGCTAAATGCTCCGTCTCAATCTAGAATAATGCTGCCCTTATGTGCGTCCGAGGGAATGCTCTCGTTCGAGGTGCGGAGCCAGGAAATGCTCATGGTCATGGAAGGTCTTGCAAGCTGGCTTACAGCGCGTGTTACATGCTGTGTCCAAGTAGCTGCGTGCTCCAAAGTTGTTTGGTTTTGGTCCATTTCCGTCTTCGGTTTGCAGTCACCATGAAGTGCGGCGCTCCTTCCGAGTGAATGGATGTATCCAGGTATCTTTTCCTACTGAGGCTAATCAGAGGCAGGAAACTTGACCCATCAGGCAGGGACGGCCACCTTCTCGCCTTCCATGACCTCTGTACCCCCCTTCCAGTCGCTTGGACCTTGTTTTGCACTTCTTGTCCAATGCATGAAATATGAGCTCCTTTACGCCCATCAACATACCAATCCGCTCTCGGGCTTCGCAGGCAAGTTTCCCTTTTCCCTCTCTCATGTCAAGCGCCCATCCATTTGACCAGCCATCACAGGACAACATGGAGTCTGGTCCAGGCCCTCCAGTCGACGCTGCGCCTGACCTTCGGACACCAAATCCGCCACGGCCGTCACAAACATCGCACGCGCCTGCGCCTCAGCTGCCTTCGTTTCCTCTGTTCCCTTCATTGCCTCCTTTTTCTGCAGTGCCCCCGTTGCCCCAGTTACCCCGACTGTCTACAGTGCTCCATCTACCCCAGGTGCCCCAGGCCGTCGAGGCTTCAGAGGTCATCGACCTTACAGGTCTGAGTGATGGGGATGACGGTGACGATTGGGAGGACGTGCCGGAAGTTATCGACTTGACGAACCTCCCGTCATCCGACGAAGATGAAGACCACGTTGACGCCGATGCCGAACTCGACGGTGTATCGCAAAACTACACGATCCTCAACCTGCCTCCCCGCGGAATTCCCTTGTTGAATGACCCTCCCCGTCCTCCCATTCCAGCATTGACACGACCCCAAAAACGCGAGGCAAAACGCGAGGCAAAACGCGCCGCGCGTGCTGCTGCTCGTGCTGCACGTGCTGCCGGTCAAGTCCCTGCGCGAGTCCCCGCGCGAGTCCCCGTACGCCGCGAGATCTGCGAGCTCTGCGCCCGAGTCGTCCGCTGGGGACCGGGCTGCCTGATCACGAAGCACCACCTCTACCCCCAAGAGATCACAAAGAAGTACCCTGATAGGTACACTCAGGAACAGAAGGGCTCCCTCGCCCTTCTTTGCCGTCCCTGCCACGACGCCTGCCACAGAGCCCACAGCAACCGGACCCTGGCGGACTTCTACAATGAGGTTGACCTGCTCAAGGCCGACCCCAATATTCAGGCCCATATCAGCTCGATGCAGCGCGCGACCACTCCTGAGCTGATTGCGAGACACGGAGATGGCATCAACGTGCGGCAAAGGAAGGAGAAGGTCAGGTTGGCAAGGAGCAATCCCCAAAGGAAGCTAGTCCTGAGGCAGGGAGAGGCGCTCAGCCGCTACAACTTGCGGCAGATGGCTTTGCCCAGTGCTCCTTCTGCTCCACCGCCTCCTCCTCCTCTTGGCGTCCGGAGAAGCGCGAGGCTGTTAGCCAAGAACATGGGCGAGCAGCCCCGAGTCCCTGTCATTGTCATAGAGGACGAGGATGAGCACATGCAGGACGCAGCGATCCACGAAGACCCGAGGGAGGAGGAGAATGACGGGGTGCAGGATATTGTCACTGAGGCAGAGCTTGCGGTCCTTGAGGGTCTTGGGGAATACATTCGGCTGTAATCGAATACTGAAGGCATTTTGCTTGGTAGAGTTGGGGCTCCCTTGGAAGCCGGGCTTTTCAGGATTTTTGTTGATCATGTTCATGCATGACCAGGTACAGAAGGGTTGTGGCAGGTCTAAGAATACCAGAATCGACTTCAGGATGAAAAGGCTCCGAGGACATCAGCCACCTTCCTCTCTCCCCCTTTCCTTCTTGAACTTGGACCCCGAAGGCCTCATCGCAAACCACTTGGGTAGCGCGCATTTGCCCACCAGACCCTCGAAATCCCTCCCACACTCAGCCAGGAACTCCTCATCAGAGTACGTATTCAGCAGCCTCGTCTGCTCCCCTCCAGACTTCGCATCGACGAGAAGCTGTAATATCTCCCTGAGCGAATGCGCCGTCCTCGGCAAAACCTGAACTGTCTGCCCCGTTCGTGCAGAGACCAGGAACCCAGAGGCCGACTCGCCGAGGAGCAGCATATACAAGGCGGTCTGCAGCAGGTGCTCCGGCTGGAGCGACTCGGTGTACTTGACCTCCCAGACCGTCTTGCTGGCGCCTCGCGGGCGGCATATGTCCATCGCCCCTGTGACTATCACACCTTGCTTCCTCACGGGGTTTGTTGGTCCACCACCGTGCGTGATGTCGAGGAACTTCCGATATTTGATCAGCTCGAAGTGGATCCCCCGCCCGGAGATCCTGGCCGGCGCGGGGAGGCTGTTGAGCGTGTAGTGGATGTCCCTGCAGTGGGCCTCTGACAGCCAGTCGTACCGGTCCAGCGGGATCGCCAGGAGCTTGGTGATGTCCTTGTCCTTGGCGGCCATCTCCAGGTTGGCGAGGTAAAGGATGTTCGCTGTGCTGAGGACGCCGCTGGTATATGCTGTCTCGGCGAGCTCGAGTTTCTGATAAAGGGCTTCTGGTAGCTCTCGCAGTGGATTTCTCCTCCTTGGCTTTCGCTTTGGCGGCCGTAGTAACTTCAAAGGGCCGGATATGATACTTGTTTGTCTTCTTTGGCGCCAATGAAAGACAGCAGGCGCTGCAGTCCCCGTGATGCTCGAAACTCCCTCGAGAAGCCCTGATCGGTCCTCTATCTCGGTCGGAGGGGCTGGTACGCCGTAGGCTGGCGGAGCCAAGAGTTTGAAGTCGAGTCGGCTCAGGCAATCCGTGATCAGCGTCTCGGAAAGGTTCCGGCAGAGAGCAGTGACGCTGAAGGCTGGTATCCTTTCTTTTTGTGCTGGTGCTTCCACCTGGAGGGGCCGCACTGTGACCAGATCGCAAGTGTCGCCGACTTTGTCCAAGTCGACGAATGGAAGCGCGGCTCTCCTCGAATCGTGAATGAGTACCAGGTGCTCCCGTGCACGGGTGGCGGCCACGTACTGCGGGTTGCTCACTGCTGTCCGAGGGCTCACTGTCTTGTCAAACCAAGTGTGGTATCCCTGGTCAAAGCCCAGCACTATGGACGCTCTGCGTTCAATGCCTTTCGCCTGATGGTATGTGCAGATCAAGACTTTCCCGGATGCCACTTCCGGGGCGATATCAGAAACATCCGAGTCTGATCTAAACACTGGTATGCCTCTCAACGCAAGATCGTTGGCCAAATACACAGCTGGCGATGCTCCCCGGACTGACGGTGCCAGTACAATTATTTCGGTTGGCGACAGCCCACATGTGTCTAGAAGCTGCATGACTTCATCCAGAATGTCCTCATACGGGTCACATATAACGTATCGCGGTTTCGGATACGGGGCGCCATCTTGACTCTGGTTCCTGACAGCACGCATGGCCATCCCGAGAGGCTGCTTTAGCATCTGCTGGTTGATAAAGTCAACATTTTGCTGAGTGACCCTATTAGACGTTGTCTGATCTGCCGCTGTCCATTTGTTCTCATTGAGATATCCAAACACCTCCGGCCGGGCAGCCATGGTGAGGAAACGGCAGTCAGCATTGTTGAAAGAGTACACCTCCTGCCTCTTGTCGCCGAGGACTACAACCCTCAGCTGGTTGGTTCGATCAATTGGCACACGACCGGGACCGATGAAACCCTTGTCGCGGATAACTTTGTCGACGAAACGCTTGAGGATTGGTGTCACGTCTTGTTGCTCATCCATAACCAATACGGAGAATTCGGGCAAACTCAAGCCCTCGATGACAGGCATGTCCTCTTCAACGACGCGCTTCATGCCTTGGTCAGTCGCGCACTCGGGAGTGTAGTATCTAGCCCCCAGGGCGTGATAATTCAGGACCGTGACATTTTCCAGCCCTAAGCCCTGTACTCTCTCCTTAGTTTCTAGCATGAGTCGACGGTTGTAGACGAGGACTAAGAATTTTGTGCCTGGAGAGGACTGCGCTAGGTGGAGAATCGTAGTGGTCTTTCCTGACCCGGCGATCGCGTCTATAATGATGTTGTCGTTCGTGTGTAGTAGAGTGTCAACAGCGACTCTCTGTTCCGGTGAGGGCTGTGGAAGCCGTCTGAGAGGTAAGATCGCTTCATTGAAATCCACGCCTGGAATTCGTGTGTCTTCATGAACCGCAATTGAGCCCGCTGTGTGCGCAGATCTTCTGCATACTGCCCCCAGTATCGCTTTCGGAAATGGTCTCCTGAACTTGGACAAATATGAACCAAGGTGCAGCCGATGCAAACAAGGGGCCAGAGCCACAGGTCTCCTCATTTTCTAATTAAGATCCTTCCCTCCAGCTTTCGAACTGGCTTCATTTGGAAGTCCATAGAACCAGAGTAACTAGGAGGACACGGCCTCGACGGTCAGTGAGGAGCGGCCTTGAAGGCTTCTTATGTCAACGCTAAGCTGACAATAGCGATATCGAATGGAAAGGGCTTCAATGAATTTGCCTGAGTAAGAAGACAAATGATGGGCGGGTTTTCAATTGGGAAAACAGAAAGAATAGCCGTAGATCATGAGGTGTGTCTGTGAAACGAACGTTGAGTGCGAGCTGGAGGATGGCCAAAACAAGCACAGTAGAACTTCAAGGAAAAGGAAGCCACAAGGTTTGAATCTCTAGCCGATGTCAGATATTTGCTCAAAGAAGCCTTTTCTCTCAAAGGCCTTGGGGTTGAGAAGCACACTATGCTTGAAAACAATGAAACTTCACGGTGAGTTTATTACCGATGCCACCCAAATGCATGACGACGGGAAGGCGCCTACTCGCTCGGGTCATTCGGGACCTTGTGGAAAGGGGATTAGATCGAGAGACTGGCTTGAGCCCTAACCCTATTTATGTATTGTTCTGCCACCCCCAAAAGGATGTTTTGCCCGTGCCCAAAGACCAATTGCTCAAGAGGCTTGAAAAGAGCGAAAGTCAAGCTCAAGCATTGACCCTATGACTGGGCGATCCGGTGTCAGTCTTGCAACTATCACGAGAAGAATACAACAGCTGCTGCTCAACACGAGTATCTCGTCAATACACACTTAAGCATCGTACATATGCAGTAATCTTGGGAATTATGAGACATCAGTGTGACCCTGTAAGTTTACTCCTGATTACTCTCTGTCAACAGAATTCGGACAGTAAATCAAATCACGCTGTCTTTATCCCCTAAAGCAACCGTTCGAACCCGTGTTCATCCCCAGAAGGATTAACGTTTATTTTCCGACGAGAATCACCTCTCTAACTGCTCTCTCCTCTACATCTTCGCAACTCTGATTTATCATCTCGCCCAGTAAAGTGTCAATCCTACACCTACTGCAGCCAGTAGGACAGACCACCTTATCAACCCTCGCTTCGCAGTCTTCGCGGCGAAATTATCAATCGCTTCGCTGTCGTTAATTCTCGGGAATGGCACGTCGGGTATCTCCTTGCCCAATGCCCTGCAGAGCGGCTCCCAACCATCCTTCACTTCCAAGAATACCAGTCTGTCCGCCGGCACACTCTCTTTCAACCACTCCATATGCCGGTTGTACGAAATCCTCGTGGGCGGCTCAATCTCGCCGTACAGATAGAGCCATTGATCTCGGAGTGCGTTGATATAGTCGACAAAGTGTCTCATTGTGGGTAGTGGAAGGAGAACACCGCGCAAGAACCATTTCGTGGCTGCAGAAGCTACGCCATCCATACTCTTTTCCCATGCTTCTGCGTCGCGCGTCGTGCAGATTACTTTGGCATCCGGATACAGTTCTAGGAGTTCAGGGATGAGTCCAGTCCCTGGTGAGTCTGTCACAGCGGCATAGCCGTCCAGTCGCTGGTGGATTAAGGAAAGGGCTACTTTCCTGTCGGTATCTGTTCTGAAAGGAAAGAGTCTGAGGATCTTGATCCAAGAACGCATCTCGACGGGCTGTCCCATTGTGCATTGTGTGCCGCCATGGTAGACTGGAGCGTCAAGGAGAATGCGCAATGCTTCGCTGAACGAGGCGGTACCTGTTCGGGGGAGACCTGCGCCGATCACCTGTAATTTTGTTCCAGGTGCTGGGACAGAGGCTTGGTTTCCCATCTTGGTCGAAGTGAATTGTCCAGAGAAAGAAAGGTATTGTGGCGTTTGGGCAATCCAGAAGTTGGGTGCTCCCGTGTTTTAATCTCCACGGGACCCTCTGTTAGGCTAGCCAAGTGCATCAGCACTAGAAGCGCCAATGTGGCGCGGACTAACAGGGTCAACAGGGACATAACCAACAAATCTTTGGGCGCCTCAGTTTACGCTTAAGAAAGATGACTAGACACTTCCTGTGGGAGCGAGCTGACATCTCAATCGTAGCACTCACATATTCACGGCCATCAGACCGATAATTATTCTCATTCTGAGCGGGATGAAATCAAATTCAGTCTATGTTCTTTGGCGTCTAATTGCAACTCTTCTATACCTACTTAAGTAGGTACCTAGATAGCATAATCCCTCCCAAAAAAGTGAATATCCACATAATTCGATTATTTCCCCCATGAATACTGTTGCTCCAAGAAGAACCTCAGTTTGGACGACGGTCCCGATCAGTGCCTTCAGAGGAATCGCTGCTGTCCCTATGATTCTAGCTAGACGTTGGTGTCTGATGCATTCTTCTCGTTTCCAGATAACGTTGCCTCCTGCGACCTGTTTGCAATTTGAGCTATCCGCGCAGTCTCTGCTTCGATAAGAATGTCTGGCCGTTTCGACTGTGTCGCGGCCCTGTCTGTGAAGACAAATGCTGAGGGGTTGTGGATGAATATCTGGTCCATGTCCTCCAGGGTCCTGTTGGCTGTCTCCGGGTAGAAGAAGTATACGACGGGGCCAAAGGCGAAGCAGAAGATACCAAACACTTGTAAAAGTCAGTAAGGGCAATCGAGTCCTGGATTTACACTGAGTACTCAATGATGAAGTACCAGCTCAGTGTCATATTCTAGACTTACTGAGGAAGAATCGCCATTGCAAGTTGTCAAGCCCGACCTTGGTGAATTGGACAACAACGAATCCACCCAACCAGTTGACCGACTACAAAATTCTGTGGTCAGCTACCTAGTGAGGTTTGATTGTGAGAGGTAAGTGCTTACTGTTGCCGCGGCAGCCCCTCTCGTGCGCCACCCAAGAGAGCTCACTTCGGCGCTGTAGACCCAAGGCACACTCGAGTACCCTAGGCCGAAAAACACGTGGTAGAGAATGAACATGGCAGTCGCCACTTTTCCCATCTGAGTATTTGTTAATCTTCGATGAACGTTGACATAGCCCCAATATGCCAACGAAGTGTTGGATTGAAAGTCGCGCGTGCCGGTTTGGACTGGACTTACTATCTGAGTCTTTGAGTGATCACTTTCTCCAACGGCGAGGCAAATACAGGCCACGATGTGACAAAATCCCATAAGTATTGGAGAGTACCTAGCACATTAGAATCAAAAGCCATGTAGGTTGGGTAGGGCGAGCCTACATCATCATCCTGGAGTCTTCAGTCAGTACGGAATTGCCTTTTTTGTCTTGGTGGTCAAGAGGTAGGTACTTACTTCCTGCGTCCAAACCGATCAATCATCAACAGACATACAAAGCTGCAGAACACGTAAACAGTGCTGCTTATTGCTGTAATGAGTCGGCTCATTTGTTGATTGTATCCAACATCTCCCTGCAAGAGAGTTGGCAGGTAGAAACCTATAGTGCTTCGTTAGCATGTGGGCTGCCAACTTTTGCATATGCAGCAGTAACGGCAGCTCAACCAACCTAATGCGTTGATACCGCTATGATTGTAAGTTAGAAAGAGATAACAAAACGAGTGCTGAGAGTTTCTTTGCAATATACTCACCTGAACTGTTGCATGAATTGGGTACCACAACCAAGAATCAGCCGGCGAAAATTCTGTGACTTGTCTCGATGACACAAGACGTCAATGAGAGGGACTCTGTCATCCCTCTCCATCTGAATAGCCGCTTTGATAGACTGAAACTCAGCCGTCACGGTTGAGTCCCCGATATTCTTGCTGTGGCCTGCCAGTCTAGACAGCACATGCAGTGCCTCCTCGTCGCGGTCAACCAGAAGCAACCACCGAGGCGACTCCGGGACAAAGAATAGGATCGGAGCAACAATTATGAGGAATATTAGCTGTAAAGCGAGGGGAAACCGCCACTGGAACGCCGAGTCGTCGTAATAGAGGCCAAAAGCAATCCAGTTCGCAACACAGAAGCACGCCACGTTGCAGCACGCACCTACTGCCAGAAGCATACCACGTATGTGAGATGGTGCGCATTCGGACAGGTATACCGGAGACATGGACGACACGAGTCCGATACCAAACCCGTTGATGAGGCGGCCAACAATCATTTGTGGCAGATGCCATGAGAGCGCTTGCAAGATCGAGCCCACCACATTGCAAACCACTCCAAGCGCGATGGTCCTGCGACGACCGAGCTTATCTCCCAGGATGAAAGCTCCAATGGCACCAAAGAATGCCCCTAACTGTAAAGTGTCAATTTGATGCCTTTCCTCACGTGGGAAAAAAAAAATATGTTGACCCACAAAGAAGCAGCTCGACGTGATCCCCGAGACGTCCGCGTCAAGTGTTGCTGGAAACTGCCTCAAGAAATCCGGAGAGACGAGGACTCCGGCAAATACGCCCTGCAAACACCATGGTCAGTTGGCTTATCATGTATTCGGGGAGCTTGATTCAACGACGGGACTCACTTGGTCGTATCCGAACCAGCAAGAATTGACTATGCCATATTAATCAATATATATTCGCGGAGCTGAAGTGTCGCAAGAGAACCCACATGCGTCCAGAAGAGTAATCAAGGCAATCAGCCATGAGCCATTCAGCTTATCGTCGAGATTTGCCATCGTCGTTGCGTGAGCAACCCGAGATCCACAACCCAAATAAGCACTC